>LOEQ01007902.1:45900-56339 GCA_001685075.1 Bramus lutescens
AGCTGTGGGGAGGGCACACGGCCCATTCAGGACCACGCCCAGCTCCTGCTGCCCCTTCCTTCCCGTCACCTCCCCATCTGGGGTCCTGAGGCCCCACCTAATTCTGTCACTGGTGCCACTGTAGCCCCAGCGGCTCTCCACCTGCTGGAACCGGTTGATGCTGCACTCCTTGCCTCGCAGGCAGCACCGGGGCCTGTCGATGAACTCCACCCGCGGCTTGGGGTTGACAGTGAAGTGCAGGAAGAGGCTGACCACCTCGCGGTCTACCAGGATGCCAGACTGTGCCGGGCCTGCGGGCAGAGGGCTGGCTGACTGCACGAAGGGAAGGCAGACTCAGGGTCTGCCCCTCAAAATGGGACATCTGACTCTCAGGGTCCAACCAAGTTAAGAAGTTCCTCCTTCCTGGAACCTCCTTCAATATCCTTCTGCCAGACATGCTGGGCTGGCAGACCCCACCTCTGAGGGTCCTCTAGAGTCCTGCTGGAGGGCACCCTTGCTTCACACTGAGAGCTGGGCCCTGCCAGCGCCTTCTAGAAGCCACTCCAGGCTCTGCATGCCAGGTGACCAATTGACCAACTGAGCCCAGCCCAAAGCTGAATCCTGAGTGGTTGATAGGACATGACCCCAAGACATGGAAACCCCAGGGTCCCAGGCAGGGTCCCCGAGTCACAGCCTGATGGCAAGGAGGGTGGCTCAGTAGCGGCCGTGCAAAAGCCTGTTACCTGCAGCAAACTCCTCAATGGTCATCAGGGGGAATCGGATGAGACCCAGGGCCTTGCCCAGCACCTTCCTCTTGTTCTCAGGTGTCACCTGAAGCTGCTGCCGTTGACACTCGGCTTCAGACCAGCGCACTACAGCATTGAATAGCCTCACCTCACGGATGCCTAAGGTGTCACGCTCCAGCACTGCCACCAGGGTGTCTGTGTCAGAGACAGGCTTATGAACCCCTGTGCCTGTAAGGGGCCACATGCAGACCAGACCATATAAGAACCACCTCACAGCCAGAGCTTGGTGACTGTGGCCCTTTGTCCATGTTTATCAATAAAGTTTTATTGACAAACAGCCCTTCCTAAGCACTGCCTCCCTGCCTGCCTCCCTCCCTCCCTCCTTTTCTTCAACACAGTCTCAGTAGTCGAGCCTAGCCTTGACATCACTATGTAACTTACACCCTTGGCCCTCCTGTCTCCACCTCTTGAGTGTTGGGGTGACGGGCTAGCAAGTAATAGGGAAGCAGTTTACCAACTTAGCTGAGTCTTAGCCCTCTTTCTTTTTGAAACAGGGTCTCATCCTACAGCCTAGGCAGGTCTAGAACTCACAGCAATCTTTCTGCCTCAGCCTCCAGAGAGCTGAGGTCATAGGAGTGCGTCCCTACACCCTGTGATTGGTTCTTGCGGCTTTGACCCCACAGGGCTCTTCCACTGCTTTGCAGATACCCCTGGAGAGGGCCAGGTGGCCTCCCACAGCAGGAATAACACTGACCCCAGAACAGGCCCTGCTACCAAGCCCCATGTTATCTGCTCCATTCGGGCCCACCGTGTCACCCAGGAGGTGGGTGTCCTGTCATCTTCAAATCAGGATCTCCAACCTGACCCAAGCTCAGAGCAATCCTTGGATCCAAGACCCCTGGGCCTGACTCACCCAGATCAATGTCTGTGAAGCCCTCGGCAGCGATGGCATCGGCCGTGTTCTTGTCTATGCTCTCCAGGCACAGGCTGGCCAGCTGTGGCTCATCGAAGAGCCGAGCCTAGAGAGAGCGAGGTCAGTACCCATCAGGCAGGCCACACCCACATACTGTGCACATATCCCTTATGAGTAAACAAAATGAAAACTAAAGTGGAGGAGCCGGGTGTGGTGGCACACACCTGTCACTCCAGGGCTCGGGCTGAGACAGAGGGGTCAGGGAGGCAGGGCAGCCTGGCTGCTGAGCCAGACTGTTGCAGAGGAGAAAGAAACAAACAAAAAGCCAGGCAGGAGTGGCGCACACCTTTAATACCAGCACTAGGGAGGCAGAGGCAGGAGGATCTCTGTCAATACAGAGAGTGGACAGTGGCTGAGGACACCTGGTGCCAGCCTTGTAGTCACAAGGCACACGCAGAGCCCCAGGCGTCACCGGACACCGCGTGAGCACACGCACCTGCGTGAGCAGCATGAAGGCATTGTCAGCCCGCAGGTGCTTCTTCAGGAACTCCACACAGTGCGCCTCGAGCGCAGGCACTGCATACTTCTTGGCGGTGTACAGTGTGGTCATCACCGTCTCAGGCCCAATCTGTACCTCATCTGAATACAGGAACCTGAGCAAGAGATGTGGGCGGTGAGAATGCAGCCACCAGACCAGCCGAGCACTGCACGTTTGCAAGGGGCTGCTCAGCCATCTCTAGAACTGACATCTGTCAATCTCCTGACCTGGGGAATATCACTCAGTGAGGCCACACAGGCCACTGTAGGCGCGCTCCTGAGACCCTGTGGCCAAGCTTATGTGACCACGGGTAAATCACAGAAAGCCACGCTGACCTCAGGCACTGTCCGGGGCAGTATAAGTGCCCACCCTGCAGACACGAGGCCATGGGTTCCACCCCAGCACGGCAAGCCAGGTGTGGCACATAGCGCGCTGCCCATTCTTGAAGATGGCAGGAGTTTATGTGTGCCTGTGTGTGTGGCCCTGAAGAGTGTCAGACCTGCACTTGGCAACCAGCTGGCTGGGGTTCTTAAAGTGCTGAGTCATCTCTCCAGCCCCCAAACCCTCTTCTCTGGGCATGTGTTCTAGAATGCTTCACTGGAGGGCAGGCTCTGTCACAGACACAGAGGGATCGTTCTTGTCTTTTCACACTCTAGTCCATATTCTAACACCCCCTGTGGTCAGAAGAATCTGGAACTTACTTGAGCAGTGCCAGGAATGCAGCGGGCTCCACATCGGGCAACTCGATTTCGGTGGATGTGGTAGCCATCCCNAGCATCAAAGACAGCGCTGCCAACAGCTAGCACAAACCTGAGCCAGAAGAGAGGGTGATGGTCCGTTAGTCTTGCTGGCCCAGGCCAGTCAAAGTCCCCTGTCACACCTGCAGAAACTCTTGGCAATCTTAGCAGAGGCCTTTCCGGGCCTCAGATCCTTCTAGAAGGAACAGGAAAGAGGAGGCAGCAGGGGCCAGCATGACACTCCTTTCTACTCACCCTTGCCCACACAGCCCCTCGCTCATTCCTGCACTTGGCCCTTTTTCCTCATCCCCATTCCCTCAGCTCCCCTCCCTCGAGTCTCCAGGCTGCAGAAACAGGCATGGGGACCTGAGCCTCACAGGAGAAAGCAGACTAGATACAGGGGCTGGACAGCCTCAGGCAGGGAGCACAGGCTCGGAAAGGGTGTTAGGGCTTGGGGAAGGGCAGGGCAAGGGAACCAAAGGGGTCATGTAACAGCTGGAGTGTGGGTGGGTCAGGGCAGAATGGAGGGCACGATGGCCAGGTTCAAGACCCACAGTGACTCGGCTCGGAACACAGCTCATGTTCTGGATGGTAACAATGACCATGGAGCTGGTCCAGTGCCCTGCTCTGTTCTGTTCCCACAGTGACAAGGGTGGCTCTGAGCAGTCAGACTCTCCAGCTGGACACCTCTGGACACGTAGATGGGTCCATGCACCATGAGCGAGACAGAGCTAGCAGTCACAACAGAATCACTTCTGAAGCTGTGGACAAGGGACCTGCAACCTCCCACAGAACTGTAGGCCCACTGTGCCTTTGGGGTGCACCCACTAAGTAGGCCCCTCTCCACTTCACTGGCCCTACAATAACGAAGCTTCCTCCTGCCCAGAGTCTGGCCACTGCCGACTGTCACTGCAAACTCGGATCAGACCAGGCACCACCAGTCCCTAGGTAGTAACCAAGTACACCTGGAGCCTCTTGGAATTGGCACTCCCAAATGGAATTAACTAAAACTAACCAAAGAGGAGGTGGGCTCTAACTGCACGAGAGGTGCCTTCGGATGTACAGACATTCAGACATAAGAGCTGACAGCTGGCTGGACTTGCCTTGTCACGGCAGGAGGTCAGGGCAACCTGGGCAACTCAATAAGACCTTGTCTTGAAAAATAGAAAAGGGAAAGGATAATAGCTCAGAGCGGCGTTCCTACCCAGACTCCCTGAGAGAGGGGCTGGGGCGTCGCTCAGCAATACAGCACCTATCTTACATGTGCACACCTACAGACTTCATGTCCATCACTGCAAAATCAAAGTGGACATGGCTGACGAAAAGCTGAGGCGAATGCTGGTGCCTGGGGTTGGGGCAGCAAGAAAGGACCCACCTGGGGGCCTTGAAAGAGTGCAGTTGCTCAGATCAGGGTCTTGGCTCTGGGATCTCAGTCTCAGCCCTGCAGCCTTCCAGCTCCTGACCTCATCCTGGTGCTGGTGGAGGCTGGGAAACTTAACTGCTCAGCACAGCACAGCACAGCACAGCACAGCAGCTCCCGGCCCTGGGCCCACGCAGCAGTAAGCCAGAAATAACCTCTCTGCCTGTGCCTCTTGTTTCCTTTTAGGAAGTATTCTGTCCCCGCAGGGAAGCCTCCACCGACCACGCAAGAGCCAAAATCAGAAACTCAGGCACTCAGCTGCATCGGCATAGCCACAGCCACCTGACACGAAAGCTCACACCTGGCCTTCTGACTCAGCAATGGAGCAACCCATGCCAGGGGAGGCCCTGGGAACTCTCCTTGTCCCTGCCTTCGTTCTCCTGAAGACATCCCAGCCTTTTCCTTGGACACATTTGTTGTCCACTATGGCCTCTTTAGTTCTTTGCAGGAGACAGGAATAGACACAGATGTTCCCAGCAGCCAAAGGCAGGACAGCCCATCACGCATCAAGTGTGACCACACACAGCGTGTTCCCCCTACAGCCATGAACACAAACAGGGCTACACCACACAAGCCGAGCGGGAAGTGAAGGGAACTGAGGATGGGGAGGATGCAGGAGCTAGTGCTGGGAAGCCATGCCTAGGTGCAATTAAAATGGTGAATTGGGGACTGGAGAGATGGTTTAGTGGGTTAAGACCACAAGCTACTCCTGCATGAAGCCCAAGTTTAGCTCCCAGCACCCATGCTGGGAATTCACTGCCAGCTTCAGTGATCCAATAACTGGACTCTGCAGGCTGGCACACACACAAGCACAGAGTCACATGAACACCTATACGAACACACACACACACAAGTTCACATGGACACATGCATGCATACACATACACACACCATTAAAATAGATCTTTTGCTGTTGTTTTTTGTTTGTTTCTGTAGGGGTCTTACCACAAAGCCTGGGCTAGCCTTGAACTCAAGATTCTCCCCCTCAGCCTCATTGCTGGGATAAGCCTGGAGCACCACACCCAACACAAGGCCAGGAGCCTCACTGAAGGGACCAGCTCAATGTGAACCAAGACTTCCTGCGCCAGGAGCACACAGGAACTACAAATGTGCACAGGGCAGATGCCAAGGCTCCAATCCCACAGCCACATGGACAGAAAAGCCCACAGGTGGGGCTGGGGAGAGTGCTCCATGGGAAAAGAGGGTGTGAGTTCAAATCCTATCACACATGTAAAAAGCCAGGTATGGATGAGGTAAGGTGGCTGTGCCTATAATCCTAGCACTCGGGGGCAGAGGCAGGCGGAGCTCTGTGGGTCTGGGTCCAGGCCAGCCTGGTCTATACCCTATCTCAAAAAAACAAACAAGAGCCAGGTGGTGGTGGTGCACGCCTTTAATTCCAGCACTCAGGAGGCAGAGGCAGGCAGATCTCTGTGAGTTCGAGGCCAGCCTGGTCTATAAGAGTTAGTCCCAGGACAGCTAGGGCTATCTCAAAAAAAAGAGGGGGGTTCTTTAGACGAACCCTGAGAGCTTAAATGGCAGTGGGGAAATGGAAGGAGTATTTACTTATCTGTAAAGAGTTTCACTGCTGAGTCTGAGGCCAGCCTGCTCTACAGAGCGAGTTCCAGGACACCCAAGGCTACACAGAGAAATCCCGTCTTGAAAAACACAAAACAAAAACTTGGTTAGCTATGAATTTGCTACATAGACCAGGCTGTCCCAGAACTCACACTGATCCACCAGGCTCTGCCTTCTAAGTGCTGGGATTAAAGGTGTGTACCACCACATCCAACTATGAAAAGAATTTTAAGGAAATACAATAAACAACATTTTCCCAGTATCTGTGGATGGAAGACAAATAGGCCAGGCGAGGCTGGAGAGAAGGCTCAGAAGTTAGGAGCACTGGCTGCTCTTGCAGAGGACTCAGGCTCAATCCCCAGCATCCCCAGCTCACACCTGACTAACTCCAGTTGCAGGGCTTCTGACACCCTCACACAGACATACATGCAGGCCAAACACCGATGTACATAAAATAAATAAAAGATTAAATAAGTAAATAAATAAGCCAGGCATGGAGACATACACCTGTCATTCCAGGCAGAACTGTGGTGAGCTGGAGGACAGCCTGGACTACATGGCAAGACAGTCTCAAAAAAGAAAAAATGAAACAAAATACACAGAGGCAAAGGGATGTGGACTGGGGAAGGGGGTGCTGGCTTAGGCTTGAGGCCCTGAGCTCCATCGTCAGCTCAGACAGAAAGGACCAGAAAGAGACACACACACACTGGAGCAAGACAGCCTGGCTGAAGCATGAAATCTGCCACAAGGAAGAGGGCAACAGACAGTTTTAGGAGGGACCCTCAAGGTTTCGGAGGATCCATACACCCCAAGGATAAGCATCCTAGGCAGAGGTTCTGCCTACAGGTCCCCAAGCCGATCCAGGTGGCTTCAGAAGCCCCGTGGCAAGCTGGTGTGGAATCTGTGGACGGCCCCTGGGAAACCACCAAAGGAGCAGGGCATGGAGGCACAGGCCTATCATTCCAGCACTTAGGAGGGCAAGGCTGGAGGACCACAATTTCAAGACAGCCTGGGCTACTGTGGAATTCCAGGCCAGCCTGTCTAACAGACAAACAACAATAGCAAAAACATGAGGACAGGCACTAGAGGGCTGAGCCTGGGTCCCACCCTCCACAGACACAAACCAGGAAACTGGAGCACTTTCTATCACCTCATCTTCTCAGAAGGGGAGGTGGAGGCAGGAGTTCAAGGTCATCCTTGGCCACTGAGAGTTGGAGACCAGCCTGGCCTCCATGAGACCTTGTCAGAAGGAAAACAAGGGACTGGAGGGAGGACTCAGTGGCTAGTGCACTGGCTACTCTTCCCAGAGGACCCAGGGTCCATTCCTGACACCCACACATCAGCTCACAACCAGCTGGGGCTCCAGTTCCAAAGGACTAAACGCCCTCTTCTGGCCTCCAGGGGCATTGCATGCACAGGGTACAAGATATACATGCAGGCAAACACCTGTACACATAATCTAAATACACACATGTACACACATACAGGCTTCACCTACCCTCAAAGCCCTCTTGCCTATCACTAGACCAGAGTTGAACAGTTGCTATGGAGCCAATATAGCTGGCCAAAACATTTCTTTATTCCAGACTGAGACTTGAACCCAGGACTTTCCAATGCTAGGCAAGTGCTCTGCCACTGAATTACAGCCAACACCACTGAAAGCTCTTGCTGTTTGGCCCTTCCAATGAATTTGCTGGCTGTGGCAATACCGGGTATCTCCCATGACTGTTCTCTGAGAAGGTCTCGCCCTGAAGCCCAAGCTCACCAATTCCAGCTAGCTACCAGGCTGCACCAAGGATCCTCATCTTCAGAGCTGGCTGGCTTTATGTGGATGCAAGCACTTTATCCATTGAACTTTCTCCCCAATTCCTGTTTGGTAGATCAGGTCTCCTGTAGCCCAGGTTGGCTTAAAACTCATTGTGTGAGCAAAGACGACCTTGGGTTGCAGAGTCTCCGGCCTCACCTCCAGAGTGCCAGCTAACAGCCTCTCAGCCCGCCGCTCTGCGTCTCCGGTGGCCTCAGGTGTCACTTCAGGTGCCCAATCAGGACCCCAGCCAGCACGAGACCCTAGTGCTCCTCCAAACTTTCCTTGTGTTCTGTGACCTTGACAGAGGCGCAATCAGGTGGTGCCTCTGACCTGAGTCAGCTTTCCCTGACCACAGTAGGTTTGTCTGTTCTGTGGTCACACAGAGAGGCCAGAAACCACAACTCAGTGGAGAGAGTTTGTCTACCATACACAGAGCCCAGGATTCTTCCTCAGGACCCCCAAACAAAGAAAGAAACAGAACGGTACAGGGTCCTAAAGGCCACACTCTGGACCCCAGGTCTGCGAAGGCCTCTGGAAGGTCCTTCAGCCTCTTGAAGGTTGTGGGGTTGTTCTTTAGTCCCTCCCCCTTCCTTTAAATTACAGGCACAGGAGCAAAAGACACAGAAGCTTCAGGACCCCGGAACTAGAGCTACAAGCTACTTCAAGGCACCAAGCTGGCCACCAGGAACTGAATCTATCGTCCTCTACAAGAGAACATACTCTTAGCCACTAAGCCATCTTCTGGCCTCCTTCAAAAGAAAAAAAAAAAAGCAAACAAAAAAACCCCAACACAACAGGGTAGGCAGGTGTGTCCCACAACCCAGCTCCTCACGGGGTGGGGGGGGAGCCTAGAGGGACTTCCACTCCTGAGCTATGCCCCTAGCTCTCAATTTACTTGTTTTTCTTTTTTGGTCATTCTTTTTGGTTTGTTTTTTGAGGCATTCTGACTAAGTAGCCCTGGCTGTTCTGGAACTTGTTTTTGGCTTTGGATTCACAGAGATTCACCTGCCTCTGCTTCCCAAGTGCTGGGTCTAAAGGGCCCACCACAGCTCACACTTTTTCCTTTTTCTGATAGGATCTCCTAGATTGCAGGTGGATCTGGGATTTACAGTCCTCCTGCCCCAGCCAAGATACAGCTGAGCTCAAGGCCTGCCTGGCCGAACGTAACTGCTGCTTTTCTTAGCCAACCCTAAGCTACACTGTTGGTGGGTGGGACTTAGACCCAGGAATGCCAGCCACCCATGGCAGATCACGGCCCCTCCCCACAGCAACCAGTGGACTCCAGTCTCTGTGGAAGCATGACAGACTGCTAAAAGCACAGTATGGAGTCACCATATCCCAGCAGGCCTAGATGGGGTGGTCTGAGCCTAGTACGTAGGTATGGAAACTGAGGTTCAGGGGTCCTTCTGCTGTTGTCCAACCAGTCACACCACTGGCTTCTCAGCCACCTGCCACGATGCAACTAAGAAACCTATTCTTCTTGGGAGCCACGTCCTCCACTGCCCACCAGCCCACCACGAGGCTAGAGTGCCCCTCACTCTTCCTACTGTCCTTGCTGTGGACACACACTCAAGTACTCTAGACTCGGGGTCTCCGCACCCCCAGGGTCTGCCCACCCACTTCTATGTTCTCCAGGCTGCCACCAAGACAACGAACTCAAAAGTGCCCAGAACAGCAACGGCCAGCCAGACAGTGCATTTACAGGACTCTCGAGAGTCCTCAACCCCTTCTAAAAATGTGCAGGACCCTTGACCACTCCCAAAGCGCTCGGTGGGGGCATGGAATGAGATCTATCTGGTAAAGTCTGGGGGTGAGAGGGACTGGCTCAGACAGGCAGGGAACTCAAGGCAGGCAGGAAGAACGAGAGGCAAGAGCAAAACTAGGGGTACACAGGGAAGCACAAGCAGGTGTCTAGGGGAGAGACGGCCTAAGTCAGATGGCAGGAGGCACAAACACAGGGTGTGAGGATGGTGGGTGGGGGAAGGAGGTGATGGGGAAGGCATGGAGGAGGTCCTAGAACTGGACAAGCTGGAGAACAAGGAGGGGTGGGGGTGGCTGGGGAGTCAAGAAGGGCCCTGGATGGAGGGTCAGGAGCAGGAGCCCTGGCCTGAGGCCCCCCATGCTCAGGAACTGGACTGTGATTGAGGGGTATCTGAGAACCAGGTTCAGGTGACATTACAGGAATGCCAAGATACAGGGCCTGAGGCTCTAGATTCAGGGTCTTGGAGTGATGCAAGGTGTGGGTGCGGTGTAGAGTCTGAGGTACATACATGGTCCTGGTGGACTGCGGGTTCTTGGGGTGCAGAATCTAGGGATAAAGGATCTGGGTGCAGTCCAGGGTCTTGAGATTAGGGTTGGGTTGCAGGGTCCAAGGTTTGACTGCAGGGTTTGGGGTGCAGGACCCAGGGATGCAGGGTCTGACGGGGTGCAGGATCTGAGGTGCACGTCCTAGGTGAAGTTCAAGGTCTCGGATGCAGGGTTCTGGGTGCTGGTTCATGGGGTGCACAATCCAGGTGAAATGCAGAATCTGGGAGGGGAACAGGATGGGAGGGTGCAGGGTCTGGGTAGGCTACAGGGTTTCGAGTGCAGGGTCCAGGAGGGGTGCAGGGTTTGTGATGCACGGTCTTGGGTAGGGTGCAGGGTTCCAGGGTGCTGGTTCTTGGGATGCAGGGTCCGGGTGGGGTTCAGGGTCCAGGGGTGCAGGGTCTGGGGTTGCAGGGTCTG
>LOEQ01007903.1:3574-15133 GCA_001685075.1 Bramus lutescens
TACATATACATCTATGCATTCAACAATTAATGAAAAAAGATACTATGGATAGACAAAGAGGAAGGGGTTATTGAACATTCACAAGGGAGCAAAGGGAGTCAGGGAAACAGTGAAATTATTTATAATCCTAAACACTAAAAGAAATTTATGAAACTGCCTGATTTAAATTCTAAATTCTGTCATTTCTTGACTTGCATTTTTTAAGATATGACAAGATAAAGAAACAGCAGCATAATCCCATATACAATGCAGGAATATACAAAAATATCTAGACCAGTTTGGAGACTGATATTTAATTAATTAATATACTTACTGATGTGGAAAGTTAGAGCTTATTTACTATCAAATAACTTCTATTTGTGTTTTTCAAGGGATACAAAACCTGATCATCAAAATATTCAGTATATAATATAAAAATAAAAATAACATAAAGTAGTATTTGCCTGAAAAAAATCAGAATATTTAACAACTGAACCAAATGAGATTTTATGTAGTCTTGATAAAATTTTACTTGTATTAAAAGAAATTAACACTCTAAGTTTCAGACTAATTACTGTTAATACACAATTATTTGTTTATTTAAATAGCCACTGCAACCTAAGCATGGGAAACACATCATTCAAAACTTTATGCATTTCATTCCATACAAATAAATTAGGCATTCATTCAATCACATAGAAAACAAAGGGTGGAGAAAGAGATGGAGCAAGCAACAGCCAAATAATAATGAGATGATTGCACTTTTCCTAATTCAACTTCTAGCTTCATAGAGGTCCTCTCAGGAGAGAAAATTGTGCAATAAAGGAACTCCTTGAATACAAATAGGGTTTCAAATTGAGTGCCTGTCCATTTCTCCAGGAATATACTATCTTGCAGGAACCTGGTTGCTTCTGGCAATGAAAAAGAAAGAATAAAGTATGTCCCCAGGGAGATAGCAGAGGGTTCTTCATTTGCTACCTGATGGCTCTGCAGAATACTGTTTCTTCCCCTTAGGAAAAACAAGAGGAGATTTTGTGGTTTGCGTCTGTCTAGCCAGACCCAGAGTACATCTTGAAGCCTTGGAATGCAGATATTGCACCTTATCAAGACTATTTATATTTTGCTAAAACAAACCTAGTGTTTATCTCGATACATGGAAAGAATAAATAATACAAATCATACACAAACTCATCAAGCAAATATATACAGTGAAGTAACCATTTTTATCTGTTGATACCATCAGCAGACAAAATACTGAAGAAGAAAAAATATAGGGAAATTTAAAACAATAGTTTTAAAATTACAAAGTAAAAATATTTTATTTTAAGCATAGTTGTAAATAAGGCTCAGGGTTCTGTGCATGTCTGTACGCAGCTCAAGGTACATTCTTCAGGATAAAAAAAAAGATAAGCAAATGAGGTTTTAGTTACTCTTTGTCAGTATACATACCTGTTCCTGCTCCAGTTGGTGGTACAAGCGCGGGAGAGTAGAGCCTAAAACTGAGGTGAACTAAAGACTCTTGCAATACCAACTTTATTCAGATTATAGGACAGTTTATATTCTGAGAGGGTACTCTGGGGATTAAGCAAGGTCACGTGAGCGAAGGTCACATGTGTCCAAGCTGTATATAGCCACAGGGCAAAGCATGTTCACAGCGGTTATGGCTGAATAGTAAACAGTATATACAGTCACAAAGACAACCTGTGCTTAGAAGTGTCATCTGAATAATAGTAAAATGATAGGAAATCAGAAGTAAATCCACTCTTATTTACTACAGCTAAGAGGGGTATGAACGTTCATTGCAAGAACTATTTTGTGTTTGAGGGACTGGAGTCCAGGACAGTTGTCCATGTTCTCTTGGAAATTTTCTCACACACAATTAGAAGTCTCCTCACACATTTTTCTTGATGAACTGGGTTCCAGCATCTACCAAAGAAAATTTTATTAACCTAGATTTATTTCTAGAAATTGACCATTGATTCACAAAACAATTTAAGTCAATGTTGAAAAGTTTCTGCATCAGAATAAGCCTATCTACTGGTGCAATAATGCAAATCAGACCAAATCAAATATAATTTAAAAAAAAAAACCTAATACATCTGGGAGCAAACAAAAACTCTCAGATGATTTTCTAGCCCCCCAGAGAGGAGTCAGGAAATGTTTATGCTCTGGGGTGCACAGATACTTGCATGGGATACCCATAAATACCCTGTGGGAGAGGTCTTGAGCATCTCTAGTGATGCTCAAAATCTGCACCCGAGAGAGCTCTGCAGAATACTGTTTCTTCCCCTTAGGAAAGATTTTGAACTTAGTGCAGATTTTGAACTCAGGCAAATTTCAGGGGAGGGACCTTGAGGTGGAACTTCCACCTGATTATTACAGACTCTTTGGATATATGCTTGCCAGTGGCTGGGGTGAGGCTTCCATCCAAACACCCAAACATTGCAGACGCTTTGTATATATGGATGCCAGTGGCTGAGGTGAAGCTTCCATCTGAACAAATATATTAAAAAATAAGATGGGAAGACTTGGAGGATGGATGAGAAGAGTACTAGCTGCGTTTCCAGAGGATGTGGGTGTCTCTCTGAGATACCCCATGATGGTTCATAAACATCTTTAACTTCAGTTTCTCTCTGATCTCTGTCACATACAGACATACAAACAAGTAAGACACACATAGATATACAATAAGTCAATCAGATGAAAACCATGTACAGTATAACAGAATACCATTAGGGATCATTTGATTTTTTTTAAACCATAAGTGCTTGATTTTACCATTGGTCTTTGGGCTACCAAGTCTCTGGAATTTTTTCACCTATGCAGTGTCAGGTGTGTGTGGGTTCATTTTCATGGAATGAGCCTTAGGTCAAATTAGGAGATAATTACAGGCTACTCCCACAAGTCCTATGCCACCATTGCCCTAGAGCATATTATACAGACAGAAAAGATTGTAGCTCAAAGGTTTTGCCACTGTGTTGGGGTTTACATTTTCTTTTGGCAGTCTGCAGAGTACCTTCTAGCACCAAGGGACTAAAATGCAGGGGTAAGGGTTCCATGGAGGCACCAGCTTGACGTCTCCATGTTCAGTGGGTTGGATGGGCATTGTCCTTGCCATTGGGAGCCCACTCTCAGTTTATAGAAAGCAACCTTTTGTCTTAGATTTTTAACCAATAGTCTACGGTAGCGTGGACAAGCATTTTCTCCTGTTATAAAGTGGTTTCTCTTAAACTTTTCACTGATGTGTATGGGCTATTTTGGGTAAGATTCTACAGTAGCAGGTGTTATGCAGAGTTTCAAAGGTTTTAGTGCTAGCTATCCTTCCCCATCTTCATCTTCTACCTTTTTCATATTATGCTTCACCACATTTAATCATCCCTAATCATTATTTCCTTTTCTCCCTTCATTTTCCCTTTCTTCTTCCCTTTCCCTTTGAATTAGCCTCCCCATGTCCCTTTACTAGTTTCCTGACTTTCACAGCTAATCTGATTTATAAACACATCTAAAGGTTCGAACCTATAATCCACATATGAGATGACATGCAACATTTATATTTCTGAGTTTTAGTTAACTTAGAATGATTATCATCAGACCCATATATATTTTTCTTATAACTCAGTAACATTCCATTATGCACAGGTACCTCATTTTCAGTGTTTATTAATCGGTTGATCTACATCTAGGCTATTTCCAAATCCTGGTTATTGCAAATAAAGCAACAATAACTGTTAATAAATGGAATCTCGGTGACTGAATGAATTCTTTGGGTAGATGCTTAAGAGAGCTATAGATCTATCATATGCTAGGTTGAATTATAGCTTTTGAAAAACCCCCATACCTGTTTCTATAAAGGCTTAACTATTTGTACTCGCACTAAGACTGAAAAAATGTTCCACTCCCCCATATTCACACTAGTATTTGTTGTTGGTTTTTAAGTTAGCATTACTGACTGAGTTTCCTAGTTATGAAGCATAAGAACTACACTGATGATTGGTTTGACAAGCTATACCTACTGGTTCAATTTAGCCACAGATATGGGAGAAATAACTTTCTGCTTTGATTGAAAACCACAAGAGGAAACTCATACCTGCTATTCTCAACTGAGTCAAAAGCCCAAACTGGCTAGGTCATTGGCCCTGGAGAAGTACATAATATCTACTACTCTGGTCAAATGGTATGATAATATGCTTTCTCCAAAGTTCTTTTCTTTATATACAAAGATTAGTACATCTATCATCCTTAATCAGAAACTTCTCTTTTAGTGGTTATGAAGTTAGGTGGTAATTTAGTCAGACACCCACAACTGGACAAGATGAAGATAATAAGAAACAATTAACTATTCAGCTGTAAAAGGTCCATATACATCACACTCTCTCCTCCAAGTGTCAGGATGATCACAGAGGAAGGGTGGGGAGATTATGAGAAACAGAGGTGATGGGAGTGTGTGGCAATCACTAATTTGTGCATATATCAAAGCCATTGCCCACAAGAGCTCAACGAGTTATGGCTCTATGTACAAAATCAGCACAGTTGTATGCCATCCCAAAACCCACATATATGTGGGAGGATTTCTTGCAGCCTCACACCCAGATTATGAGCTATTTGTGTAGGAGATTCAACTCTCTTCAGTGACGTTATTGCTGAAAGGCTGTCCATGGGCACTAATAGAGGGTCCTACACTCATGCACACACAGCATTATGTAAATTAAAGAGGTTATTGAGATTTATGTGAAGGTATCAGGCCCCCAAAAACCTCTCAGGATTAGAAGGAAAAGTATAGCAAGTGAAAATTGACCAAAAGAGGCTTGAGGGTGAAAGAAATAAATTAGTTTACATAAGACTTTTCATCATGTTCCATGGATTCTTCATATATTTTCCCCAGTGCATTCTCCAATACTCTTTCAATGTTCTGATGATCTCTCGATCCCACAAGGTTTTCAGTTCATAAACCAGCACAGACATAATTAACAATTCTTTTGCAAATAACACTGATATATAAGAAATATATTTCTTAGGGCCAGCAAGACAAAATAGGCAGACAGAGTAGACATGAGTTGGCTTACTACTATCACAGAGAGGGTGTGGCTGTGAAGCGCCTGGGTATATCTGAAAAGGGCGTAAATAAAAAACAGGCTGTGATTTCTAAGAGAGGAAGAGGGCATTTGTGTCTTAACTATATTTGTGTCATTAAGATACACGTTTGTAATTGATAAATGTAGAGAAAAGGGAAGAAAAATACAGAAGTACTGTTAAACTCTCTGAGCAGTTCTTTCGCTTCCTTCCATGGCAGCTGGGAATATAGCATTACAGTAACCATGGCAATCAGCATAAGCCACAGGAGGAAAGTGGATGATGCTTGACCCCCAGGCTAAGCAGCAGGGTGCTGTAGAGGTGCTGCATCTGCTGGTTACCCAGGTGAGAAGGAATTCCTTTCTCTCATGCTGGTTTTGCAATCTAAGCTTTTTCTTTTATGTCTTGGAGTAAAGCAATAAATGGTTAGTTTCTTAGATCTTGTGTCAATGAGACCAAGGTAGAGGTAAGTACAGAATATTAATAGCTTGTTAGAGTAGAGTAAAGGCCGGTAGGTTACACTCTCCTGAGTTGACTGTTAGAGAATTTAGGGCTGCCCAGACTTGTTTATCAGGAAAGGCAGACGTGCTGTCTCCTGCTCAATGCCAGTCTTTTGAGGATCTTATGAGGCCTGTTTGCCTCTTATCCTTGTCAGCTGTCCTGCCATAAAGGATAATTGCATGGAGGGGGTCTAGCTTTATGTAGATGTAACTATGAGAACAAAGGTTTTCTGAGTGAGTGCCTTCACATCAGGGCCCCCACAGTGTGGGGATAAATGTTCTAATACACTTTCCAGTACAAAGTAAAGTTATGCTCAATAAATGATTTATATACTGTTGAGACATTTCAAGATGAATCGCACTATGGAAAAAGAGGGAGGTTATGGCTTCGTTAGAGTTTACAAAAATGACAGCAGCAAGTAAAAAGACAAATATTTCCAAAGCTTTGCACATTGGGTCTTAGCCTAGTGATTTCACCAGCTGTGCTCTCACTGCATCTTCCTGTGGGTCCACAACAGGAAGGTTGAAGGAGCACACGACGTTTTGATGAAAAAGTTCTACTGAAACAGTTGAGGAATGTGAGGAAATGGCGTTGGAGGCAAATTTCATGATAACATTCTATACATGTCTGAAATTCCAAGTCAAAAATATATAAAAATAATAGTAGTCATGACTCCTCATTCACAATGCTAATAGCTCCAATATAATTCTATTAATTTCAAAATCAGGTTTTCGTGAACATAAACATTTTGCCAATAACACCTGGGACAATAAAATTTATGATAAAATAACTCTGTAGCTATAAGGAAATTTCCATCTGTCATCATGCGTCTTCTATTCCTATGACAAAATATCATGACTGAAATCAAGTTGGTAAGAATCGATTTATTTACATTGGTATGTCACAATCCATCACTGAATATTGAGCAGGACTCTGAAAGCAGGAAGTGAGCAGAGTTACGAATAAATGCTAAGAACTGCCTTGTTCCCATGGCTTATCCAGTTTGTTTATTATACCACTGGAGACAATTGCGCAGGGTGCACAGCCCCAGTGAGTCGGGCCTTTAAATATCAGTTATTAATAAATAAAAATGTAGCACAAAATTTTCTATGAGGCAAACAGATTGATTGATGGTTTTTCAAAGTTGTTCTAATTTATTTAGAAGTTGTATACCTCTACTTCAATCTAATATTAATATTAAGCATTTCCTTGGTTTTGATAATATTCTTTTTTTGAAGTTCTCAAGTGAAATTTCTTCATTGATCATACCCAGGTTCTTCCAGATTTTGGAAAATCAGAAAACTACTAAAGATAAACTACTTTATCTGATCTAGGGACACAGACGTTGTTAGAAGACTCAAAAATGTTGCACTAGAGAGCATTAAACACAGACTATTAGAAATTCACTGGAAACACATAAACAGAGACCCAGATGTATAGAGAATCATCTTGGTAAAAATATTAAAACAATTTAAAAACATTTTTATAGTTGTAAGGATGAAGCAATTGGATATCTATAGTAAAAGCATCAAATTAAACACAACCTCAAAATGTTACAAAGAATAATTCAAAATGAACAGGGTGTTTAAATACAAAATAATTTTTGCAGTGCTTTGTAGGGAAAAATGTTTGAGATGTAGGACATGGAGAATAATTCTTAGACACAGCATAACAAAAATGGACAATATGAATATCTCAAATAAAATAATTTGAAATATTTCTTAACTGAAGTGAAAGACAAGCTTCAAAGTTGGCAGACATATAGGTAAACTAAAAATTTAGCAAATGATTCATGTACATTATGAAAACAACTGTCAAACCTGAGTAGCAAAAATGAACCAATTAAAAAAAGTGAAAAAAATGTAATAGAAACTGTTTAATGTGAATAAGTCAATCATAACAAATTAACACAACTCTCAACATTGCCCCAAATACAGATTTATACTGGTAACCTATGACTATTGATCCATTAGAAGTAAATCTGAAAAATTATCATAATCACAAATATTAATATTGATATTATAATGATGAGAACAGGATTCCTCATCCATTGACAAAAGTAACACTTCTAGAAAATTACCAGATAAGAGCTGGAGAAATGGCTCAGTATATAAGAACACTGACTATTCTTCCAGATGTCCTGAGTTCAATTCCCAGCAACCACATGGTGGCTCAGAACCATCTGTAATGAGTAATGGTAACCTCTACTGGTATGCAGGCATTCATGCACTGTATAAATAATAAACAAATAAATATTTAAAAAAGATAAAAAGGAAAGGAAAATAATCTGATGGTTTCATGTACAAAGGATCATTGAAAATAAACATCGAAAATTGACTTCTAAACCACATAGTCATAATAACAGATACAAAATCTGTGTATGATTGCTAATAGCAATCAAGAGAATCTAAAACAAATATGTCATGCAATAGGTGAGTGTTTTTAAAATAGAAAGACAAATAGATCTTGCAATAGGTGAATGCTTTAATAAATACTGATGTAACTCTTTGTACTATTACCCAACAAAAACAAATAAAATAGAAGAATCATTTATACACATAGCAACATAAATAGACAGCAGTTACACAATCATAAAAACAATACAACTCAGGAAGTACTTACATAAAATGTCTTCACTATTACAAAATATTGAAAAATATTCCATTGAAAGGATACTATAAAAATTAGTGATTTCCTGGTGTTGAATTCCATGTAGAGGAATCAGAAATCCTCAAACATACTTTTGGTTGAAATTTTTATATATATTGAGCTAAGTGGTAATGTTAGAAATTGATGCGCTGAGAATAAAAGGTACTATAAAACCACATACACATAATCTATCAAAGCTACTTCTCTGGTTTTAGCAGACAGGAGGTATATATTAAGAAAGTTCGAGCCAAGAGTACAAGGAAGCTTTAGTACTGCATTTTAGACTTCTGAGTACACACACACACACACACACAGACTCTCTCTCTCTCTCTCTCTCTCTCTCTCTGAGAGAGAGAGAATGAGAGAGAGAAGCACTTCTATAAAAGAAGAAATATGTAAGAGCTGACTATGTATTAGAGTAAACATAGATATTATCTAATACAACATTTACAAATCCTGACACATCATTTTGGAACTCGGGAGATAAGGTGGAACTTTCATTAAGAGTGTAGATATTAATGTTTTTACCAATATGTACACAGGTAAATACAATAAAAGAGGCCAAAATAGGATGGTGCTTTGAAGGTTTGTGTATATGGAGAAGACATGAAAGAGGGGTGTAAATTTGCTGAGCATTTCAAAAATTGTACTTTTCAGTGTTACCTAATATTTAAACAAGTGAAACAATACACTTTCAAAGAAAACAAAGAGAAAGCAAGTACAAAACAGTCAAGGAATTGCCTGAGTTTTAAGACAAATAACTGCAAAACTTTTCTGAACATTTTTGCAGCTAGGTGTTCTTTATTTACTTGCTCTAGTGTTTAGCTGTCTGATACATACTATGAAAGGCATCCAACTTCTTTAGATTTTCATTTTTGCATTCCTAATGACTATTCTGTTTTTAAACAAAGAAATAATAAATACTTTTATTCTCAGTGACTCTGCTCAAAGTTTCTATGCTGTGAAGCAATATATTTTGCTTTTGTCTCTTAAAATGAAGGTGGAAAGGGTAAAATTTTCTTCTGAAAACCATGAGGCTGAAAAATGAAAGTCAATTATTAACAGCAATTTGGCTAAGGACACAAAGACTTGTTCATAGGGATTATACTATTGAGTTCTTCAGCAGGTACAATAAGAATATTGCTAAACTTAATCACATCGATCTGTTTTTCCTGAAATTATACAAAACAATATTGATGAAGATTATCTTCATAGGCACTGGACAATATTTGAAATAGTGCTTGACGCCTAAATTATGATAAGATGATGAGCTTATTGGTTGTGAAATTCATTTCACCTGATCTGAATTACTAGAAGTTAGAAGATAAAAACTTTAAAAAAAATATTTCATTAATGATATCATGAACACATTTTAAAAACTGCTTAAGTTCATCTTAGTTTCTGTCATTTAATTTCATTTATTATGGTAAACAATATTGTTATTTATAAAGAAATTATTTTTAGCTATCTACATGATTATATGCTCTTTTGTCTTTCTATTCTTATATGATTTTTATTGATCCTAAATTCCTTTACTTTGAAATCATCTGACTAAAATCTATTGCTTTCTATTCTATTATGCATAAAACATTTTAATCATTCTCTGTCATAACACTTTTAGTTAAAAAAGATTTTCTGCATAAAATGTGTAATTATGATTTTAGCTTTACAAGCATATTGTATTTATCTCACGAATATATTATATTTCATATACAAATTCTCCAAAAAGTTTGAACCATTCATCTCTTCCTCCTAGTAACACCTCTACACCTGCCAATTGGGGTTATTACCTTATACAGAGCAAAGACTCTGAGTGTGGAGCACCTTGAACTAGATCACTTCCTTACACTTGCAAGATGTATGATGTTCACATCCAGTATGATGATGTGTCTATACGAGAGTAATAGCTCAGCTGGAAGAGTGAGTTCCACTGGTTGATCGGGTTTAAAGATCACTTCATGAGATGCAGGCCGTGCTCTGCATATTTAAAATGGCCAAGAACCTGAGACTATATTGGTCGCAGAATTTAGGGGGAAATCTACTGTTACTGTTTGCTAAAGGAACACAGCAACAAAAAATTTGCTAATGCTATAGTAGTGCATTGCTCAACCGTTTGCAGAAAATTTCTTTCTTACAATAGATGATAATTAACTTACAGATCCACAACTGAACAGTGTGAGGGTGAGCGACTTTGGAATATTTCCATCTGTCTTCTTCCATCAAGACTCAGCTGTCTATGCAAATGTGCCGACACAAAGACTGAAGAGTCAGAAGTAAATAATTATAAGGAAACATGCATTCCAGACAAAATATGTATGTCAAGGAGTTGTTTGCCAACACAAAATGATTTCATATTTTTAAAATATTTTTATTGCAATGGATTATTTTTGTCTTTTCTTTTTGGTTTATTTTCTTTCCTTTTTTCTTTTTGGGAAAGACAACATGAAGTTGGGTCAGAAGGAAAGTGGGTAGAATCTATCGAAAAGTTAGAATATGATCAAATTACACTGAATAAAAATCTTCTCAGTAAAATAATTTAAAAAACATAACCAACTTTAACAGTCATCCAGTCTTTAAAAACTTCAATTAAATAATTTGTTCTTTATATTATCAAATATCTCTTTAAAACACTAAATTACTTTAACTGTGAACCTCTATGATTTTTTTTAAAGTGATACTGTTTCTGGAGGCTGCTCGAAACAACCACACAAAAATCTGTATTAATTACATTCTGTTTGGTCAGTAGCAAAAGCCCATTCAACTCTTACATCTTTAATTAACCCACTTCTATTAATCTGTGCATCACCACGAGGTCATGGCCTATCAGTAAAGATATAGTGGGCTCCAGCGGGAGCATCTGTTTCCTGTGGGGCTCCATGGCTTCTCACTGACTTTGCCTTCTTTCCGCCAGCATTCAGTTTAGTTTTCCCACTTAACTCTATTCTGATAAGCCTCTGGCAGAAAGAGATTTATTCATTAACCAATATAAAAAACACATAGATAGAAATACTTTCTATATGATACTTTTACTCCAAGGTACATAAACCATAGCAATCACCATAAAATCAAAGAAAAACTGAAAAATAAGATAAAATAATACTTATGTATCTGTGTGTGTTTGTGTGTGTTTTTCTGAAAGCACAGTGCTGTTTTCTTTACACTTTGTTACCCCATTTGAATATAAAAAGCAAAGTTCTTTTTAAGCCAAAGGAAATTTTACTTGAATATTAATATGTAGTAATAAGGGGAGCGGGCCCTGCTTTTCGTCCAGCCCAGCTCCACGTTGGGCGCCAATCTGTAGTAATGAGGGGAGCGTGCCTGCTTTTCGTCCAGCCCAGCTCCCGCACGGCTAGCTTATAC
>LOEQ01007903.1:28102-39021 GCA_001685075.1 Bramus lutescens
GGATCCTGGGGTAGGTTGATCCTGAATTTCCTGAGAAACTGCCACACTGATTTCAAAAGTGTTTGCACAAGTTTGCATTCCCACCAGCAATGGATGAGTGTTCCCCCTTACTCCTCATCCTCTCCAGCAAAGGCTGTCATTGGTGGTTTTGATTTTAATCATTATGACAGATGTAAGATGTTATCTCGAAGTTGTTTTCATTTTTTTTTCTTGATAGCTAAGGAAATTGAACATGTCCTTTAGTATCTTTTGACCATTTGAAATTCTTCTGTTAGGAATTCTCCATTCAGTTCAGTACCCCAGTTCTATTTTTTTTTTTTTTTTAGAATTTTAATGTCTAGTTTCTTGAGTTCTTCATATATTTTTGAGATCAGACCTTTGTCTGATGTGGGGTTGGTGAAGATCTTTTCCTGTTCAGTAGTTTGCCTGGTGTAGGAGGATCTTCTTTCTATGTGTTGCTTTCATTGGTTGAATAAAAGCT
This sequence comes from Bramus lutescens, assembly GCA_001685075.1. NCBI lineage: Eukaryota > Metazoa > Chordata > Mammalia > Rodentia > Cricetidae > Bramus > Bramus lutescens. The sequence continues at coordinate 28,584 of LOEQ01007903.1, forward strand.
GCCTTGGCTTTTTGATAGGGCAAAACTTAGGCGGGAAAAAGAGAACTGGGATGCTGGTAGGAAGGAGGGAGGCAGGGAACCGCCTGCCTTGAAGCTGCCAGTTCAGACATGCTGAATCTTTCCCAGTAAGCCATGGGCTCGTGGTAATACACAGATTTAATAGAAATGGGTTGAATCAAGATGTGAGAGTTAGGAAATAAGAGGCTAGAGCTAATGGGCCAGGCAGTGTTTAAATGAATACAATTTGTGTGTGTTTTATTTCAGGGTATAAGCTAGCCACGGGGCTGGGAGCTAGGCTGCGGGAAGTGGCCCACCACTCCTTTTACTACAGTTGCCTTTTTGTCTTAATGACAGTGTCCTTCGCTTTACAGAAGCTTCTCAGTTTCAGGAGGCCTCATTTATTCATTGTTGCTCTTATTGTCTGTGCTACTGGAGTTATACTTAGGAATTGGTCTCTTGTGCCCATGTCTTACAGGCTACTTTCCACTTTCTCTTCTATCGGGTTCAGTCTGAACCTGATAGTTTAATGTTATTGTGTTACCTTTTCTGTCTTTTTATTTTCAAAGAAATCAGACTATGCACATGAGGTATAATATCAAATGCTGCATTCTCTTCAAGCTTTTTGAATAGCTTCAAATTGGTGTTATTCCCCTAAGTGTGTAGTACAGTTCACCGGTGATGGTAATGAAGTGAAGGTCTTTTCTTCTAAATCTGTTCCTGACTACTGTTCTGGCCTTTTTACAGGAAATCTAGTATGCTCCTCTCTCCTGTTTCCTTGAGCCTTGTTCTTCCTCCTTTCCTTGGTGCCTTTGTTTTGAAACATTTTCCCAATTGATCTGCCACCCGATTTTTTTCTATGGTTTAATTTATGTATCATTTTCCTGTTCATTGTGTGCTTTGGTATGTTTTCATTGTTAGAAACTTGACTGTACCTTAGAGTTTGGCCCCTTTGAAATGTTTTCCAAGTTAAAAATATAGTTTTTCTCTGTGATATAAATAACTTGATATTTCAATGTTTGCCATTCTCTGGACTCTTCTGAGCCTTGACCTTTCTTCAGGCATATAAAGACACTTTCAATTTTTCTATGTATACTAGTTTGTGTTTTAGCCTTGTGTGTAGCGCCACCAAAACAAACACAGACAAAACTGAAGGTGAAAAAAAAAGTAGATGCTTGTCCTTTAAAACTTGTAGATGCAACTAATCTAGTTAAGAAATCAGTAGCAATATTGAGTAAAGTTACAGACAGTGGCCTTGTATCTTTGTCTTCATTTGTATACCTAGTGCTCACAGATAGAATTTTGAGAGCAACACTAAAGTCCATAATATTTGAAGAATTGCCTCCTTTTTGTCCCCATGTTTTCCATAATTGAGTCTATGTTGTTTGTGGAATATATTTACATCTGCTCATCAGAGCTCTGATGGTGAACAATCCACTGTCGCTACTGTGTTAATGTGATGTTGCACTAGGAATCATGGCACAGAGCTATGCTCACAGCACTAGCTACGTTGACAGAAGACACATTTTTGGTAAGTTTTTCTGAAATGCTGCAATCTTTCTTTAATTGTCCCTGTCCTTTGTTACTTTTATGGGACACGTTTTGGTAAATGTGTATTTGTATAGTATGTATAATATTTTTTAAAATCATATTTCATCCTTCTTATACACCTTAATCTTATAATCACCCTATAGTGTTTATTTAATTTATATTCTGGGACATGTTAGCAAATATATTATCCTCTTAAAAGTAAAATTTCCTTAGGCAATTTCACCAGTAATCCTTTTATCATGGAAACACCTTTACAGAACACACTTTGTGTTTGGGGAGGGGGTGTGTGTTTTGGCGAGTGGTATATATAGGAGTGTTTTCCATTTTTGTACTCTGATTTCTCATTACCTTTCTAAATTGAGTTGTCTTGGCAATGAAATCCTCTCTTAGCATGCATTTAATCTTCTCTAATTTATCTTGATGTACTTGATTGTTGGTTTGTAGTGAGGAACAATGTGCACAGTGATTGGTGTTGTACTCTAATGTAAAAAGATGTTTTATTCAAGTAAATTTTATAGATTTGTGCTGTTTTACTTTATTCTTATGTAAATTCATAGCTTGCATGTATTTCTGTGAATAGCTTGCATTGTTAGAGACCAGGGATACCAGGAGCAGGCAACAAAGCCTCAAGCAATGGTGTCACAGACTGTTGTGAGTTGCCAAGTGAGTGTTAGGATTTATACCCAAATCCTCTGGGAAAAGAGCTGGTGCTCTTTGCTTCTGATCGATCCTTTCAATGTATACTTTTTGAGGAAGAGGGATATGTCTACAGATAGGCTTTTCTACTGTGAGAAAAGGAACAAGGTGATGTTGCAAATGAACAACATTAAAGTAATTATGTGCTATAGTATCATATTTACTACTAGAGAGTCTTACACTCCTCTGACCATGGTGACTTTTATTAAAGGTAGCTCTACATCTCAAATTTGAGGTTAAATACCAACTTATTGTGTGATATGGGACGAAATGAGAAGTATGCAAAATTTTGCCACATTTCTTCTGTCATTTTAATCTATTCATTTCACAGACTTTTCATCATTGGCTCCTGTTGTAGCAGGAAATTTCCAAGCTCTACACAATGCTTCCCAAGACTAAACATGGCTTCTTGTGTAGTGCCATTATTACCTCATTTGATACTCCAGAAATGATGGTGATGTCAGCCTATGATTTCTATGATTCTCTGACTGTTGCCTATCTTGAATAGATTTAAATTCATTTAAATGGTTTTCTGAATGGAGAACAATAGACTGTGAATCAAGCATATTGTCTCTCACTAATTTTGGTTATTTATAAAAGGATTTCTTTGTCACCAGTTCTAAAAACGCAAATATGTGACTCTGTTGAGCAGCCAAAATTCAGCTTCTTTTATTGCTGAGTGGTGATCTTATATAACATGATTGACATTTTCTTCCCAAATTGGACAGAGCAGTATGATTTATTTTTAATAATTCTTCACATTAGTCACTCACAGAATGACTCATCCTCATTTATTTTAATGATGCTCATTGTATTGTGATTATTTCATAATAAAGAACTTATTTAGGTTAGAAATCTTAAAAATAAATCAACAACATCTAGCATTAATAATAAAATTAACACAAAATGTTCCCTATCATTTCTTTACAATTTTAGGATTATAAAAACTGCTAAGAAACGTATTCAGCAAATGATGTTACAGAGAAAAATGATGGAAATAAGAATAGTAAATAAAAGATTAGTGTTTAGTTGCTTAAAATTAAAGTGACATGATGACAAATAAATTCAATATAACAAGGCTGTATTTCCAGATGCCCTGGGATGAAAGTGTGAGACACAACTACACCTATGCCAGAAAACATTAACAACTGAATTTTAACCTTAAAATGAGGACATGAGGTACTTAGTACATTTGCAAAGACTTTCATGTCTGTCCCATATTTATTACTCAATAGCTATGACTAAACATGGCATCATTTTGCTAGATTTTTATTTTTGCTCTACTGTTTAAAGATGAATACATTTAGTTTAAATTAAATATTACATCTAATATTTACTGAATATTATATTAAATCCAGTAATCAAATTTTACTTAACATGAAAAAACAGTAATTTAATGAAATGAAGAGATGATAATTTATCTAGAGTAATCAAAGCATCCTACATACTTTAGTTTTGGAATTGAGTCATGGAGAATATATATTAAAAGTATTAAAGTTATGTTTCTGTAGAACCATTATAAAAATTAGAATGTGGAAGTTTGTCTTCTATGAGGTTCAGTATGGTTGGCTTTATGTTAACTAAGGTCTTTGATCCATTTGGACTTGAATTTTGTGTGTGGTGATAGATATGGATGTATTTTCATTCTTCTACATGTTAATATCCAGTTATGCCAGCATAATTTGTAAATTATGCTTTCTTTCTATGGAGAGAATATGAGGTAAAGGAAAAACTCCTGCATTGCTGGTGGGAGTGCAAACTGGTACGGCCCCTTTGGATATCAGTATGGTGATTTCTCAGAAAATTGGAACAACCTTCCTGAAAACCCAGCAATACAATTTTTGGGTATATAGCCAAAGGATGCTTAATCGTACCATAAGGGCATGTGCTCGACTATGTTCATAGCAGCATTGTTTATCATAGACAGAACCTGGAAATGACCTAAATGCTCCTCAACCAAAGAATGGATAAGGAAAATGTGGTACATTTATGCAATGGAGTACTACACAGCAGAAAAAAAATAACAGCATCTTGAATTTTGCAGGAAAATGGATGTAGCTAAAAAACATCATTTTGAGTGAGGTAACCCAGACCCAGAAAGACAAATATCATATGTATGTATTTACTCATAAGTGCTTTTAAACATAAAGCAAAGAAACCCATCCTACAGTTCATAATCCCAGATAATCTAAACATCAATGAGGACTGTAAGAGAGACGTACATAAATCTAACCTACATGGGATATAGAAAAAGATAACATCTCCTGGGTAAATTGAGAGCATGGAAACCATGGGAGAGAGTTAAAATGGTGAGGAGATAAAGGGAGGGGAGCAGTAAAAAAAAAGTATAGCTCAAGAAAATCAATGAAAAATGGAAAAAGAGAGCAGAGATAGTAGGGATCATGAAATATACTGCTCCTGAATGTTACTTTCACTTCACATCTTCCATCTATTTCAGATGCTTGAGGAAATTATCTCCAGAAATTCCTTTCCAATAAGATGTAATTAAAATTTTTGTCTTTTCTTTACAGTTAAAACAATTCCTTACAATGTCTGAGACGGAGAAAACTTCAGTAGTTTTACCAAGATCATTTTTATACATTTGAATTTCTCTGGAATCCAGAATCACCATGAGGAGACTGATTTGTTAAGATAACATGTTGTAGTGTGATTGGCTTAATTAAACTTTCTGAAGATGTATAGAATAATGACAGTTCACAGAGCAGAGCGAAGCTTAGACATAATGAAGTACACTTTAACAAATCAGTTGACTACTGTAATTTACAGTTAATGTTTACTCAGATGAGATAACTTAACATTGATGATTATGCAGGTAGGTTTATTATATTTACTGATGCAAATGCCAAGAGCCTAAGAAGATATTTCAACAGCTGTTAATTTCAAAATAGAAAATTATTAGTGCATAGACCATTATGTCTTAGGAATTTATAAATATTCCAAAGTACTTCACTTACAAATATATTTGTTTCAAATTTTAGACCAAATTTTAATTTAATGGAAATATTTAAAATTTGAGAGAGAAGCATGAAGTCTATCCAGAATACTTTTTAATATAATGTGACCAGGTAAGTTTTATATACAAGGAACTTATTTTATCAAGATCTATAAATGTCTAAAGCTTTACATATTGAAAAAATATTTTTGTTATTATTGGCAGAGGCCACTCAAAAGCCACATTAATTGCAACACTGCTTGGTCAATGACTCTTACAAATTACTAGCAAGCTCCTATATCTTAAATAAACCTATTTCTATTATTTTATGTTTTACCACAAGGCTTGTGGCTTACTGGCAAAATTCCAGCTGTCTTCTCATGTCTTTCTCCTCTGGCAACTACATGGCTTCTCACTGACTCTGCCTACTTTCTCCCAGCATTCAGTTTAGTTTTCTGGCCTATTCTTATTTTGCCCTCTCACAGGCCAAAGCAGCTTCTTTATTCATTTACCAATAAAAGCAACACACATACAAAAGGACTTCCCACTCAATTTCTCCTTTTATATTCAAATAAAAAGAAAGGTTTTAACATTAACCCAGTAAAATTACTCAGAACAAAACATTTATCAAACAAGAATTATAATTACAGCATTTATCTTAAAATTAAAAACTTATGTGGAGAAGATTTCTGAATTAATTATAAAAGGAAATTTGAGACCTTGTCAACTAGCAGGAAGAGATCCAGCAAAGACTATAGTGTCTTTTAAAACCAATGAAATTAAAACATTATGGGAAGACAATGAACCCTGACAAAGAGCTTATATTAATTTTTAGGAGATATTAATGGCAATTATCCCCAAAGTGATAGAATTAACCTTATAAAGCGATCTACTTTGATCCTTCTTTGCTTTGTATCTGAGACACCAATAACTGGAGTCCATACATTCTATACTGATGCAAATAAATAATAAATGCCAGGTTACAGTCAGACCTTTAAAGTAAGATGGAACAAAGAAAGCCGCTATAATTCTGTCCAAAAGGCAGAATTGTATGCTATTCTCATGGTAAAAGGAATTTTAAAGAACCTCTCAGTATAGTTACTGATTCACGATATGCATAAAGAGTTGTCTTGCATACTGAAACCACTGAATTTATACAAGATGATACAGAATTGACTTCATCATTCATTCAAGTTCAAGACATAATCAGGAATAGGCTTTGTCCCATAAGCATAACTCACAACTGATCCCATAAGGGTCTGCCAGGTCCTCTAGCACAATTAATGCAGAAATTGATCAATTATTGATTGAAAGTTTGTGGAAGGCCTCAGAATTTTATAAACAACATGGCACTAGCAAAGGTTTAAAGAAAAAGTTTTCTATTACATGACAACAAGCTAAGTAAATTATAAGGAAATGTCATACTTGCTCTTTCTATAACCAAACACCACTACCTGTAGAGAGTAACTCAAAAGGTATTCAGAAGATTAAAATCTGCCATATAACTTTACATAATTTGGAAAATTAAAATATGTACAACATACCATTGACACTTATTCAGGTTCTCACTGGGGAACTTCTTCGAGTTAAGAAAAGACTGATTTAGTTACCGTGCATTCATCAGAAGTTATGACCATCATGGGTATAGCTACACAAATAAAGACTGACAGTTTTGCAGTATATATCTCTAAGAAAATAAAATAGTTTTTTTGCTTATTATAATATAAAGCATATTACAGGTATACCAAACAGTCCTAAAAGTCAGGCAGTTATAGAGAGTTCAAATTGAATTATAAAGGATATACTAAACAAACAGAAAGGTATGAAAGATACCCCCATAAATAGATTGCATAATGCTTTATTAATCATGAACTTTTCTTAATGATATTGAGAAAGGAACAACAGCAGCAGAGAGACACTGGATAATAGGAAAAAAAAACTTCTGAATTAAACCAGCTAGTGTATTTTAAGGATGTGTTTACCTAACATTGAAAACCAGGAGATGTGCTAAGCTGGGGAAGGGGTTTTGCTTTTGTTTCCACAGTAGAAGAAAAGCTATGGATACCATCAAAATTAATAAAGGTTTGCTTTGAAAAAGAGAAACTACAGGAGCAAGAAAGAATAAATGAACCATGAAGGCAACAAAAAGGAGTTCTGGTGGTGATAGGGGATACAGGTATGATAATTGGAAAGAAGAAAAATGGGAGGATATTTAACTTCAGAAGGTTAAAGGAGGTCAAATGAGAGATAAATAATACTGTGTTGTTTGAAAATGTCAGAGAAACACCCAATTACAAGCTTACATTTATATTTTAAATAGAGTTATGTCATGCAGGATGATAATGCTCTTCCCCCAAACCGTAGAATATCTAATGAAAATCCCACTCCCAGACATGAAAACTTTCCCTTGTATTCTTGGTCAAAGAGGTTTCTAATAGGCTTCCTAAACTGTATAGGCTACTTCCGTTATCCCATGTTGCATCCTAGAATTTGATGGTAGAACCTTAATAGTGAAGCAGTATGCACCTTAGATGCAGGGCTGAGAGGAAGTGACTCAGAGGCTTCCTTTTAGGTGGTTAGACTTTAGTGGAAGGCGCTATGCAAGCTGCCAAGGAAGAAAAGAAATCAATAATTCTATCCAACTGCAAAGTCTATGAATCACATTACTGATTATCCCCCATAGTACAATAATGTGATAGTTTTATCTTGGGGGTAAGCAACAATTGCCTAATTAGTTTCAAATTCTGCTTAATTAGAAGGAATTCATGTTTAGTACTGTACATCTAGCTCCTGTCCTGGCCGAAAAATTCCCTGAAACCTACAGAAGAAACTACTATTGTCATTTTCCCAAACTTTAACAAATTTCTAACTGTATTTAAACACTGATTCCACTAATCACAAGTAATTGTATCCCTCATCTCTTAGAGCAGAGCAATATGGAGATCTACAAGTGATTAAAATGGAGAGTACAACGGACTCGGACTGCAGTAGTGATTTACATGAGAAGTTCCCTCCATAGGAACACACATTTGAACACTTGTTCCACCACCAATGCTGCTGTTTGGGAAGATTTAGGTTATGTGGCACGGTTGGAAGAATTTTCACTGGAGACACACTTAGAGATTTCAAAGACTTACTGCATTTACACTTCATTCTTTCTCTTTGTTTATGTGAGCGCTAATCTCTCTGTTCTTACTATGATGTCTCCGCTATTTGTTCCTAACATGGTAGAATCATGCTCTTCTAAAACCATGAGTCAAATTAAATTCCTTCATTTTAAAGTTCCTTTGGTTGTGGTGTTTTATCACAGCAACAGAAAAGTAACTAATGCTGGTGCCTATCCATGTGTGTGTGTGTGTGTGTGTGTGTGTGTGTGTGCGTGTGTGTATTATATATAATCTGTAGAGAAAATGCCTATATATAAAGCTTAGGGAATATGGAAGAAGAAACAGGCAGAAAATTTTATTGTAAGAGTATCGGACAAGGATGCCTACAGTAAGATATTTTCTAACCATGACAGAGATGATGCATAAATAAAATCTCCATTTTTAAGTTGCTACAATATGGCTTGCAAAATGGCAATACATGTCAGAGTGGATGGGGAATTCTTACCGATTCCTCACAACAACATAAAAAAATAGGAAATCAATGTTTATGAGATCAAAAGAGAAACTTTTTTCAAGGGATAAATTCTGGCTTGCTTTTTTTAACTCCAAATAGTCAGGGTAAGACATGTGTACACAGGAGCATTGCTAAGTGGACTCAGTGGTGTGTGTTTTCAAGTATATGTGTATTCATACATGGGCAAAAAATAATTAAAGCTGAGGTCATGGATTTGTGGAAGCAATTCAGGAAACATGGAAGTGTTTGAGTTGGGGAAAGAAAGGGATGCGGATTCTCACTGAGAATTTGCTATTTTTCAGGAGTTATGAATCAGGTATATCATTAAAGAATGTTTTAGGTAATAGGCTAGTCAAGACTGGAATAAAAGAAATTGATTGGATCTTTTAAAAATCTCCTTTTAGGTGAAAAGTGAATCATGTTGGTTTCCATGAGTCACTGACTCAGTATACAAGACAATTCTCACTTGAGGAAAGAAGTTGAAAATACATTGGATATAAAAGGTCACTATACACAATTACTTTCAGAGGAAGTTCCATGTTGAAAAAAAGATATTCTATCAAAACCCCCACATAAAAGTCAATCAACATTTTAAGAGACTGTTTTCAGAAAACTTTAAAATCATAACAAATGAGATTGTGACAAAATCAAAAGGAAAGAAAAACATGTCTGACAAAGTTATTATTAGCTTTTCTCTGTCTAAAAGACTCACTACCTTAGAGGAACTACAGAAATTAAACTTTGGGGGAAAAGAGTTATAATTGTGGAGGATAATTTTGAGTGTGATACTACGTGAATCATTTGATGAGATGATATGTGCAGGGGTGCCATGCCCTCCCTCAGGAATACCTTACATATTTTGCTGTATAAAATGAACTGATACTGAAATCTTATATGTTTCATTCTATGACTTAGAATGCCTAAATGTGATTTCAGTTCATTACTGAATAAGCACAGTGATGATTTGAAAGAAATACTCTGTGATCTGAGCATTTCAAAATTTGTACTACAGTTGCCGGCTGTTTCTGGGAGAAATAGGGACCAAACCTAATAAAAAGAATTCGGTCCCTATGGCTTTATTTAACATTTCCAGAGCCTCATACCATTTCTGTCACTCTCTTGACTTCTGGTTTGCAGTTCAACATGTGAAAATGCTGTAGTTCCTTCTAACCTGCCAGGTGCTCCTAGCGAGGCTACCTCACCGTCATGTGATCTTCTCTCTGAAAACAGAAGCCAAACTAAACTTTTGTTCTGTAAGTCTACAACTAAGACAAGCGCTAAGCACGTTAACGCCTCATGAGGAGGTGTGATAGAAAAGTCATGGCAGTTAACCTTGAACTGCCTTCCCGATGAAAGGAAGAAAGGCCAACATGTATTTTTGTTATGACAGATAAATATAAGTATATGTAACATTGATTTTTGTCTTTACAAACATTTTGTTTTTGTTTTTAAGAAAGAATAATGAGAGCTGGACAAGAACTGAATTTATTTCCTGGTGCCATGTTCAAGAAACAAAAATTGGCTGTGACTCCAGCCTCCAGGACTGGAAACTATACCCAAGCTCCTGTACCATGACAAAGTCTGAGAACTCAGGTCTACACACACACACACACACACACA
>LOEQ01007903.1:40065-58373 GCA_001685075.1 Bramus lutescens
GTAGGTTGATCCCAAATTTCCTGAGAAATTGCCACACTGATTTCCAAAGTGGTTTCATAAGTCTGCATTCCCACCAGCAATGGATGAGTGTTCCCCTTACTCCACATCCTCTCCAGCATAGGCTACCATTATTTTTTTTTTGATTTTAGCCATTCTGACAGGTGTAAGATGGTATCTCAAAGTTGTTTTGATTTGTCTGTTATATTTCTTGATTCCTTTCTATCATTGAGTAATAATGAATTCCTTATGTGCCTGAGAAATCCAAATATTCTAAGGTAAGTAGTTTTCAAATATTTCTGACATTCTATAGATTAATACCTTACTCTGAGAACTTATTATTGAATATATTTATCAATTCTGTCATGTCATGAGAGAGAGACAGAGAAAGAGACAGAGAGACAGAGAATCAGAGAGACAAAGAGACTTATGAAAGCAATAAATCTTTTTTAAAAAATAGTAGTGAATACATAACAAGCATAATTTCCTCTGACTTGTGTTTTTTTTCTTCCCAAACGAGTTATGTTTTAAGCACAATTCACGCAGGACCAATTTGACTATCTACTCTGGTGTTTGGATACTAGTTGGTGTTATAAATATTTATACTTTCATGGTGATGAGGCTAGATGGCTAAGTGGGTAGAGATACCTGATGCCTTTCACAACCTCAGATTAATCTGCAGCATACACATGGTGAAAGTAGAAAATGAAATCCTGAAAGCTGTCTTCTGGCCTTGGAATTTCTGTCTCCTGAAATAAACCTTACTCCTCTCCTCTGTCTCTCTCTCTCTGTCTCTCTCTCTCTTCTCTCTCTCTCTGTCTCTCTCTCTGTCTCTCTCTCTCTCTCTCTCTCTATATATATATATATATGTGTATGTGTGTGTGTGTTGTGTGTGTGTGCATGTGGGTGTGTGTATATTATTGTTGCACTGGCTGGTTTCAAATTAACAGTGTTGAAATTCCCCCAGTCCATTAAAATTTTTATATCACACTTGAACCACAGGAAATGGAATTATTTTCTATAAGAATTTTATTTTTAATTTACCAGCTTCCTAACTGTGGATTTTAGAAACAACATAATACTCCATGAGCATAATCATGGTGACCCAACCACACATCTACAGGAAACCCCACCATTATTTGTACTCTGAAAATTATCACATGGGTAAGCTTGCAGTAAGATATATGCTTTTGTAATAAATGATAATATCAAATTAAAAATTCAGATAGTTTAACATTATAAACTTTCCAGTTGTAACAAATATATTTTAATTGCTAAATGACAAATATGAAACATGTAAGTGTTTCTGGCAATACTGAGTGATATAAAATAATATTTATATTCTAGAAGCAAAATGTATCCTTTTAACATTTTTGAAACAAAATTAAATTATCATTTTTATTTGGAAGGGTTTCATTTTTCTAGTTTCGTTGACAGATATTCCATAAAGACATCTGTATACTATGAAATTAAAAAAATAGCTATCAATGAACTTTTCTGCTTAATTGGTCTCTTTGATCTGGATTACTATTATTTTATAAACTCCATTCTTCTTCTCATCTACAAAAACACAGATATCCTTACTATGAACAATAGGAGAAAGATCTTGGAAATGTGCCTCAGTACAGAGAATCAGAGAAGATTTTCATAACTACAATTTCTACTTGACAGATTATATATTACATACATATTCTTTAGGACAGATAAATTAGATTCTGTAATGAAAATAATTATTTGAAAGATGTAAAAGGTAGTTTTACAAGCAATTGAGATGCTTTAATTGGAAATGAGGCAAGTGTAAGATTTATATACTATTTCTACATTTTGATTACATAATTAAAAAACAGCTCAAATGAGAAACTTCCAGAAAGATAACATATCAAGCTGAAAACAATCAGACAGCATAAATAATTCCCTATGAGTATTCTCCACCAAGCTGTCATTAATTTCTTGCAACATTTCAAATCAAATCAGAAAGACATAATAACACATGAGGGGATTCTTGAGTACTGACTGATCTATAAAAGTTATTAGAAATTAATCAAAAGCATTGTGATCATATTGAAGGCTAAGTACCAAGAATAATGGAAACCCATAAACAAGATAAAATGCATGTTTATGACTGATATATATGAGTAATCTTTTATGTTGTCTATATTTACATAAGTAGGGAAAATAATTTCTACAGAAGTAGTAATAAATTATGTATGACTGAAATATATTTTGTTTATTAGGTTTATTTAACAAAACATAAACAAACTAGGTCAACAGAAGTTTCTGTTCCACCTGGGCCCACAGCTGTTCACTCCCAAAGAAACACACTTCTATTAAGTATATTATATTATTTATAAACTGTTTATCCTGTTAGAATTATTGTTAACTAGCTTTTACAACTTACATTAATCCATAAATCTTGTTTACATTTAGTCACATGACTTTGTACCTTTCCTCAGTAAGGCATTCTTACCCTGCTTCCTCTGCATCTGGCCGATAACTGATTCTTTGCCTTCCTTCTTCCCAGAATTTTTTTAGTCTCATTGCCCCACCTATACTTCCTACCTGACTACTGGCCAAACAGAGTTTTATTAAGCTAATATGAGTGACAAGTTTAATAGTGTACAAGCGCATTATCCCGCAGTATTCTCTTTTTTTCTTTTCAAAACAAGTATTCTGAATGGAATTGTCTCTGTTTAGCTTTACTTCTTGATCATTATCCATAACAACTTGGAACCAACACTATAAACAAAGACAAGCATTGATATCCATGTTTTGGGTGATGTGGGTGTAGTTTTCTAGGCTACTTCAGGCTGATTGGGGCTGCTTATAAGCTTCTGAGCACCCAAAGAAAATTTAGGATTATGGTCAAGTTCTGACTGGAGTATCCTGTGAGACTGGATAAGTCAGAGTAGTCTTTAGCCTCTTCTGGACGTAGAGGAAACTGTAACTGAGGTGCTCTGAGATGTTGGATCACCTGGGCCATCCTCTCCCATCAGAGATATTTTTTTCAGAGGGTATTGTTTGATCAAAACTTACTTTTCCTTAACTTAGAATTAATACACAACTTCTCATTTCCTGTGGAATGAAAGCAAAACCTCTCCTCCAAGGTAACATATATTTTGACTTAAATTTTGAAATAAAGGAATTTTCAAAAAAAATATAGGTTGGATATATTCAGCAGCATTTATAATCAAATGTATTTTAGCAGTTGCTCCTTCCTCAGGTGTCAAAAATTTCAAAGAAAACACAATAACATACAGTTTCCAGACTCTCTATGCATGTCATATTTATGTGGCTTTCTAAAATCTCTATTCTTTTATTTTGATTTTTGAGACCGGTTTCTCTTTGTACCTTTGACTGTTATGGATCTCACTCTTTGATCAGGTTTACTTGGGACTCACAGAGTCGGGCTGAATATGCCTCCCAAGTGCTGGGACTATAGGCATGCATCGCCACAACTAACTACTCTATTTCATTTTTTTTCTCTCCCAAACCTACACACACACACACACACACACACACACACACACACACACATTGGTTTTTGAGACACAGTTTCTGTGTAACAGTTCTAGGTGTTATGGATCTAGCTCTTGTGGACCAGACTGGCCTGGAAATCACAGAGATCCACCTGCCTCTTCGGAGTGCTGGGATTAAATACAGGTGCCACCACTGCTGGGCTAACCTACTTATATTTTTCAAACACATTTTAAACCATTTACAGAAAACTTTTTACATCTGAATTTACCTTTGCTGTATATCTCTATCTTTTTCTGACCACATGAGTACTTAATCTACTAAGTAATATGATAGAATGCTAGACAGCAGCCAAAGCTGCTGTTTTCACTGCATTCCTTTGTTATTTTGACAGTCTAGTTCATAGTGGAGGTACTGGCAGGAGCCACATTTAATGCTACATTTCTGGGGAGTTTCTAAGTCGTCCATTCTAACACCAAGAAGAATGCCATTGGCTGCTCATGAACATCATTGAAGTATTTGGAGGCCGAGCCTCTTNAAAAAAAAAAAAGTGGTTTTTGCAGCTCATGTTAAGTCCAGGTAGCCACTCTTAAAGGAACCACGCTTCTAATCACTGCAAGCAAACACTCTATCAGAGTAAAGATGGTCAACAAGAAGCTGTGCTTGACTCTGTTCTATTTTGAATCCTTATTTTTTTTTAAAGTTTTCTCAGGATTTATGTAGAAATTCTTGTCAAATATTTAAGTGCCATTTGTCAATGAAGGGTTCTCTTTCTTCCAGTCCCAAACCCATTCACTCTCAAAGAAACACTAGAGGCTTATACTAATTATAAACTGTTTGGCCTATTAGCTCAGGCTAATTATTAACTAGCTCTTACAACTTAAATTAACCTATAATTCTTGTCTATGTTTAGCCATGAGGCTTGGTCCCTTTTCTCGGTAAGGCATTCTCAACTTGCTTCCTTCATATCTTGCTGGTAACTGACTCCCTGCTTTTTTTCTTCCCAGAATCCTCTTAACCTGGTCACTTTGCTTATACTTCCTACCTGATTTCTGGCCAATAAGCATTTTCTTAGACTAATATGAGTGTCAAATCTTTACTGTGTAAAAGAACATTATCCCACAGTAAAAAATTAATATAATGATGTAACAATATATATAACAAAAGCATAACAAAATATATAAAAGCATACAAAGTCAAAAATACATAAAATAACAAAAATATAAAATATTAATATAAAGTACCCATTGTCATTCATATTTTATTATCAAAATATAAAGTGAAAATGTTATTTTCTTTTAAATAATATTTTTTATACATAAAACTGTCTCCAATAAAAATAAATGTGACCTAGTAGGAGATCCTTTTGGTTCAAAATTTAAAGGCAAAGATTCTTACAAAATAAATGTATAAACTATTCAAATGGCCATCAAATAGATATTCCTTTTACTATAAGTACTTTACAGTTTAATCATTGGTTGTGGGAAATGAGTGTAAAGAAAGTCCTAATCTGAAACTGCTGAGGGAATATTTTTGTCTGAGGTCCTCCAACCCTGAGTTTCTTGGGAGGTATTATAATAGAAGTGGTATATTAAATAAGCTTTATAACAATAATTGTTAAGAAAGACAGCCTGTATGAATCTCCAGAGAATTATGTACTAAGAGAAATATGGTCACAATTTATTGTTGTCCATCAATATCCACAAGGGCTTTGTTTATAAAACCCTAGGAGGTGCCTCATGCTGTGCATGCACATGTCGTTTAGTGAAATTGGCTGAATATTCTCAGAGAGCATATGAATATATAAGGTCATTTGTAGATTTCTTATAGAGTAAATGCACATTCTATATACATATATAATCAACATTATTTCACTGAAATTATAATAACAAAAGTAAACCTATACTGTATGCTCAGAACAAACATCATTTTCTCCTGGGTTATTTTGTACTTCTGGAAAAATTATATCAGTGAAAGTGAAACCAACAGATATGGTTAACCAACTTCATAAAAATTTGAATTATAACATTGATTTGGCATAATTTATAGCAGTATAAAATAGTTTAATGATTATTCCTTTGTGACTATAAAAGGAGATATGAAGGAATCATGAGGTAGTAGAAATATTTTTTGTTTTGTTTTGATTTGTGGAAGTCAGTATCCTGATTAGGATATTTACCTCATAGTTTTGGAAAATGTTGATGAAATAGCCTGAGTGAATCATGCATGGAATTGCTTCATTACTTCTGAGGACCACATGTGAATATTCAATTACCTCAGATGCTAAAATGTTCAATTAAAAGAAAATCAATTAATGTTTTTCACTCATTGATTTAGATGCAGATTAGACTCTGGGTTCAAGCAGTGAAACTGGATGTCGTCTTCCTTTTCATTTGCACTATTTCAGTTTCCATTTATTTATCAGTAATTTGACTTTCAGCTGTCACTCTCAGATTCTTTATCTAGATTTGAGCCAGCCATGTATTTTTTTTCTAGTTATTTTTGAGTTTCTAATCTTTTTGAAGACCAAGAAGATGTTAGTCTATATTTTTAGGTTTAGAATCTGTTTTTATTGTGTGGATTTCAAAATTAGTATCTGTCTTAATTGTGTGTATATTTGAATAATTGTATTGTGATTTTATATCTATCCTTATTCCATCAATTATCTATCATGGATCATGTATTTATCTATCTACTCCTTACTTGTCTTCCTATCTATTTATCTGTCAGTTTTATATCTGGATTAATTCATCAAACGGATGACTCAATATGGTTACTTAATAGGGTATTTTGAGGCTGAAAAAATTGTTCAGTACTTGAAAGTATATACTTATCTTCAACAATCTGTGATTCCTTTTCTAGAGAATCCAGCTCCTTTCTGGCCTCTAAGGACAGACACACATCCACACATGCATATTCATAACTAAATGATAAGATAATCTTTAAAAGTAGTATAATATAATGGGAAGAATCTGAGTGCAAATGTAAAGAAATAAAGAGTGTACTCTTGGTAAAACTAATAATTCTTAGAAGTAAAGTAAACTACTATATGTTGTGGTTTCTTTTCTGTAGAACAGAAAATGCATTCTACTTTAAGAGTCTGAAAGCTAATGATTTCATTGTTTGACATAAATAGTAACTTATCTTACATACTAACATTTTTGTTGTTTTCAGAGACATCATTGAGTGAGAAG
Organism: Bramus lutescens; assembly: GCA_001685075.1. Lineage (NCBI taxonomy): Eukaryota > Metazoa > Chordata > Mammalia > Rodentia > Cricetidae > Bramus > Bramus lutescens. The sequence goes on from LOEQ01007903.1 coordinate 46,731, forward strand.
CAGATTCACTTTTAGAAGGTTGGTAGGAGGGTAGGTAGCAAGCCACAGGAGCATAATTCAATAAAATATACATACTATTGACAGGAGTGAAACTAAGTAGCGGGAGCTGGGGACATATTAAGCAATCAGGATAGAAAAGGTTCAGTAAGGGCTTAGTATTGATCTCTAATGGTGGCATAAGAAAAAAGCTACCGTTTCATGTTTGATCAAATAAATACAACCTTATTCTGGTAAAGTTGAGAAATAGTCGTATTTGCCCTGCAAACCATGGAGTGGCATGCATTCAATATTTAAAATACACTATTTAAAATACTGAGAAAATGGTTCATTATTATAGGGTATTGTTAAAATAATGAGAAAAAATTAAACAATTTTTTCCTACTGTGTAGTTTAAGAATTCATTTATAAAACTTACAATACTAATAAATATGCTAATGAAATCATAGTACTGATAACACTATAATACAATAATTATTGTTTTAAAAATACAATAATTATATACTAGTATCATGTCCTAAGGAGAAAGGAGGTAGAGATGTGTCTGTTGTGTCTTTTTCCCAGTTTTCTTAAGATATATTTGATTTAAAAAAAAATTAGCTTCAGATACTCAGTAAGAACTATTTTTGTGCTTCTGTGGTAGAATGGCTCCAGGCAGAAAGAAAACCCTTTCCTCTTGGATGAGATAGATTCCAAGAAAATGAACTGCACACTATCCTAGTGTCAAGATGAAGATGCATGAACAAATAAGATCCCAGTGTCTGTTATTCCTGTTCCCTATTGTCCAGGCTGGACCTTCTGTACCTCCTTCTTTCTCAGTAGTGAGGGTGAATTTTTGTCATATCACACATGACAGGTACATGGCATCTATCACCTAGTTGAGTATCTTGGTGATCCTGGGATTTTGGACAGACTCAGATGCTAAATGTCTCAGGAGAAAGAAAGAGTTATTTCTCTGTGCTCCATGTCTCTCAAGTTGGTGAATGAAGGGATTATGGACAGAGAGGCCTACCACCAATCTTGCATGGGACCTGACGTAGCATTTTCACAGGCCTTCAGTTACCCTCCTCATAGTGAACATAATCCCAGTGTTGAGAGTGCAATATCTGGGTTCTTTAATTTTTCCACTGACGATATAGGAGTCCCAGGGAAGTTTGAAATCAATTTAAGGCTAGCAATTAAATAATGCAAGGTTTGGAACTGCAGTCTTCAACAGTAAATAAGAATAAAAAGCCTGATTAATTAAATCAATTAAAAAGAATAAATTATATCAATGAATGTCATTAAAGGGTGCCACTAGTCAAATGCCTTAAGGGAATAAGGTCAAATTTGATCTGAAGCTCACAGAGAAAGGAAATGTTTATATTAATCTTGAAGAAAATTGTTGCACTTTTATTAACAATATTATAGCTATGGATGAAACAATTATCATGGCCTTTCAGGAGCCCTTTCAATGAAATAAAAGTAAACTCTGAAATGATGATTAATTTATAGAATGAGGGCAAAAAAAATTGGGGAATGGAAAGAGGTGATAGCTTTATTCCTGCCTCCCTCATAATTGTAGAAGGAATATTAACTGAGATAGGATTTTGCATTGTTTTTTGCATAAGGGAATTAACTAAAAACCTCATTAAAAAGAATTTAGCAAGCTCATGTTCATTAACAGTTCAAAATAACCAAATGTTTTAGAAACAAATAAGATCATTGACTCTATGGCAGAGTTAAAAATTTTTAATTAAATTTAAAACATAAAGCAAACTAAAAATACTATGAATAACAATGAAAAAAGATGTGAATTGTGAGAATTTCATCATTACTGCACATCATCAACAAATCACATACAAGAAAGAAATCCTAAACCCTTCTCAGTTAAGCTGACAGCAGGCACCTGGCACCTACCTACTGGTCCCAGAGATGAAGGATTTGAAAACATACAAGCCATCTCTTATGCAACGCTCACAGTCAGATAACAGTGCAATCCTTTTTATTAATTATTGGTCTTTGTTGTTTGTGCTGTTGGTTTTCTGTTCATAAAGTCATCTCCCGTGACAAAGAGTTTAAGATTATTTCCTACTCTCTGTTCTATCATATACAAAGTATCGCCTGTATGTTATGGTCTTTGATCATTTATAGTTGAGTTTTATGCAGGATGATAAATATGGATCTATTTGGTTTACTTGCATGCAGTTATCAAGTTTGAAATATATATATATATATTCCATATATCATTTACTATATAGCAATATATATATATATGAATATATATACTTATACACACACATGATAACATTACTTGCACATGTTTTCAAGAGTGACCATTTGGTATTGAATATCAGATTGGTGTGTTCTTTCCCTGGGAAAGAGGATACAATTTTTAGTTATTATGAAAGGAGAAGTCCCTTTTAATGGCTCCTAATATGTAATTGTAGATGTGAGAACTTCTATTATACCTGAAAATGTTAGAAAGTTGAATTCTGGTGAATTGTGATCTCATCATTGCATAAATGAAAATTAAGTTGCAAAGTCTATTTTTGCTAAATAGTTCAGGCTGAAAATATCTCATCCTAGGAAAAACTGTGGGGAACTAAAAGAATATGTGATACTTATAGTCAAATAATTTAATAATAGAAATTCTAAAATACTCTAACTTTATTTATCACCTTCTAAAGCTTTATTTCAACAATCAAAGCTTAATTTTAATTTATTGATAACATAAGGAAGACAAGGCTATTAAGTGGTTTATTAACTAATTATCTTTTACAGGGCAATAGCTTAATGTAACAGTTATTTTCTACATTTTAAACATCCAATTCCTACCTTGGAACTCATTGAAATTATGAATGTGTCAGATACGTAGCAGTGGAAAGCTGAGATTTTTGAAACCGAGATGTGTTTTAATCAGAAAAATGCCAGAAAGAAAAGAACAAAGAGATGCTTTAGTTACCATGCCAACTTGAACAGCGTTAACAGTGAAGTTCTACAGTCATGTATGTGTCCCCATCGAAAACGAAAAGCATGAGAGGCTAGCAGAAGTGTTCAAAAAGACTTACCGTTATCTTTCTTGTGGATATAATTGCTACTTCTTGGACATTACATTTAGCATGTTTCTTTTTCAAATACCATGAAGAACCTATAAATCTATCTACAGTGTAAAAGGCTCTAAAAGAGGAAGAGGGAAAATACACCATCTCCGACCATTTAACCACAGTTCTTGCTCTGGATTTCAATGGATATGAAAGTGTTACAACAATTGTTAGCATGTTGGCTGTCTTCCTTGTAAATCTAACCTGCGAAGGGATTCAGGCAGATCATTTGGAAGTATAATACCCTGTCTCTTCATTTTTCTTATGTATTTATGTTTCAGGACCCTTTTTGTTTTCTCTCTGGATTTATGATGGCATTAATTTAGATGTAAGTTCTAATTGAGCCATTTTTTTGAAAAATGAGAAATTAATATAAATCTGTTCACAGGTAATTTTATCACATTTCTTTTAACCAATTAAAAAACCAGCAATGAAGATATATGTATAAACTAACTTAGGGCCAGTATAATTAAAATATGGCATCATGCCTCTAGGTATGTTCCTTACTTTTCTACTCAAGTTTCTTAATATTCATAAATATACACAAGAAAAAATCACATAAAATAAAAGTGAAATGTTTGAAACTCATTTGTGAACTCACCACAGGTGTGTCAGTAGTGAGCTGAAGTAAATGTTTAAAGCTGTTGTTTTTTCACTGTTGTAGAACAATTCACATAGTTTAATTTGCAATCTTCCTTTCTCCAATGCAACAAAATCCTTACGTATGAATGACTGTACTTCCTTCATAATGGCTCTATCAGAATCTACAGGAGGGCCTGGGCCGTGTTACAGGAGCAGAACCTGAACCGGAAATAGCTGAGAGAAAAAAATCACTTAAAAACTTTCTGTTTAAAGTAGAAACTCACCCTAAGGACCGACTGCAAAGAATCACTTTATAATGAGATTTTGAAAAGAAAATATTTCCAAAATATTTTAAATTTTGCTTTTTTTCTTCTTTGTCCTGGAATCAGTTGGGGTTTGTCCAGGTGTTGTGTGTGTGTGTGTGTGTGTGTGTGTGTGTGTGTTTGTTTTTGTTAATTTGGCACAAGCTAGAATTATCTGGAAAGATTGGAACCTCAACTGAGAAAACGACTCCATCAAATTTCCTAAAGGAAATCCTGCATTCATTTGTTGGATTAATGATTAATACGGAACTTCCCAGCTCTTTATGTGTGGACCCATCCATGGGATACTGGTCCTTGATGGTGTAAGTAGACTGAGCAAGTCATAGGGGACAATCCAGTAAGCAACATTCTTCTATAACTCTTCTTCAGTTCCTAATGCCTGGTTCCTGGATTGAGTTCCCATGCTGGCTTGTCCCAGCGATGGGCTGTTACTTGAGAGTATAAGATGAAATAAATCCTTTCCTCTCAGAGTTGCATTTGGTCACAGTGCTTATCAAATCAGTAGCTGATTACAGAATTTTCCATGGTACAAGTATTGTTCAAAATATAGAATTTTATCAAATAAATTCAAGAAATTAAGAAACTCAAAATGCTCTCACATGTGAAGCTTCAGTAAAATTTCTCTCTCTTTCTTTGGACTGTATTAATTATATGATATGATGTGTTTCATTATGACTTTTTTAATATAGAGCATTTGAGTTATAATCTGTGTTACTTATTGACAGGGATGTTAAGAAGAGGTTTTAGAAGATCTTCTCTTTTGTGAACACCGTAAAGTAGTCTTACATAGCTAACAATAATGTAGCTCATTACTTGAGGTTACCTTGGCAGCATGAAGGAAAAGAAGCTTCACAAGAAAGTCATCAGTGTACATGGACTATATTTTAGAGTAAAGTGTAGAAGTACAGTAATCAATGTTAAAATAACAGGAGAGTGTACAGTATAATTAATATATTGACTGTTGTATAGTCATTTGTTATCCACATGCTTTCTATACTGTATCATTCTATGTACTCTGCTTTCATATGACTGGTATGACAATAAGTATGTTAATATTACCATCACCACAAGTCTGTGTAGAATGCATGGTGCTGAGGAGCAACAGCTGCTTCAGATCGCAAGCATGCAGGAATTTTTTCAGTTGTACTATAATTTTGTGGAACAATTATAGAAGCAGTTCATTCTTTACCAAGCTTCCATTACACTTTCAGTTACTAAATTCTTTTTATTTCAAATAAATATGTTAAGAATTCCCTTTTAATAATTTTGTTGGGGGTCTCAGAAGAGATAAAACAGTTTTCAATCAAGTCATGATATTCTTTTCTTAGAAGTTGTATCTTGACTGCTTAGGAATGTAAATCAAATAATTTCTTGAACATTCTAATGGATTAGCATAACGTCAGTATCTTGACATATTAAGAACCACTGTAAAGACAATTTGAACTGATACATACAAAAGCAGATTAGAAATTGAGTAATAGCAAGAAAAATTGTCTATTAAAGTTCTGAAATATAACATCGTGTCTACACAATTTAGCACTATTGAAATACCTGTGAATACAACCAACATACTTATCAGAATTCTTTTTTTCTTTAAAAATATGCAGAAAAATATTTTTCAGAAATATGGCTACTTTTCTGTATGAAAAATTGAATTGATAATAGATTATTTTAATACTAATAAGAAAATATTGAAGAATGTGAGCACTTGGGAAATTAATGTGGGCATAGATGTCTATACATACATATATGTTTACATATATTTGTAAGATAAATATTTGTTTTACTTTATGCTTTTTTATAAAAAATCTTTAGGCACCTTAGGTTGATTTAGTCTGTTTTGGCTGCAATAACGAATATTTTAGAAACAGCAACTTACAGCAGGCATTAATTTATTACTGACTCCTTTAGATGTTGAAATTCGAAGCCAATACTTGTTCACCGTATGTTGTTGAGGGTCACGTCTCTTACCAGGAGGAACCTGAGCTTCCTGTACTCACATGGTTGAAGGGATAGTAAAGAAAAGTGTTGAATAGTGTGCTCACAAAACAAAAATGGCCAAAGGTAAATTTACTGAATCCCCTCTACCTCATTGGTAGGGTTGAATGTACTGTTCATGAGACCCGAATCCTCACTACTCAGTCATTCCCTAAGTCCCCATCTCTTAATGCCAGCCAACTGTCAAGTTGTTTTCATCATATAAATTTTAAGAACAATGATAAAAAGAATCTTTAGCTCTACATTGAACATGTCAGTTTGGAATCAGTGGTTGACAGTAGCCTGATAGCATTGTGATGGCAAAGGTGGTGTCATATTTCTTTTGTTTTCTCATAGCATGATCCTGAATCTGTCTCTTATGAATAAAAGCAGGGCATCTATAATCTAAAGTGTTGCACCATATTATTATTGTACCATTGAAGGGAAAGGTTTGATGAATGCATTTCTGAATTAGTCCGTTGAAAATCATTAATAATCCATAAGGATTTGGTTTGGTTGTTGTGTTTTTAACTTAGGCTTGATACTTCAGTTTGCATTGACTTCTTATCATCTAGACAAATGGAAGCCCTAGTTTCTTGAGCCTTGTGTTTCAGTACCCTCAGCAGACTAAAATAAGCTGTGTATTTATTATTTCCTATTGTAGCTCCCAATATTGCAAAGTCTCTTGCACACTACTATAATTACTGATAAATTTCAGTGATGAAAGTAAATTTCTTTATGTTACCATGCTAAAAATAATTTCTTCTGTTCCTAGAGTATATTTCACACCTATATAGCAAAGATGGAATAAAAAGAATACCATGAATTCAGTTACTTTGTAAAATGACGAATAAAAAAAAGGAAATTCAGAATTTGTTTCAATAGATTAACAGATTAAAATGACTGTTATTTACTTAATTTTAGAAATTGGTGTTACCTCATATACTCAGAACTGTTCGATCTTTTTAGCAAACATAAATAAATAATTTAAAGTGATAATCTTAAACAATATTAAGGCACAGGATTAGCTTGGCTGTAATGCAGCGCAAATCTCAATCATTTTGGAGTTAGGACAGTTTGTGTGTGTGTGTGTGTTTGTGTGTGTGTGTGTATGTGCATGTGTGTGTGTGAACATGAGAACCAACATAGGCAGTAGACAATAAGATTATGTGGAGTCTTAGAAAATGAAAGCAAATTTTATGACACTTGTCAATGTATGATTTTTCTTGGAAATAGAGACAAAAACAGCAATAATATAAAAATATTTCTTCAAAAACAGTAGAGAATATGGAGCTTAGGATTTAAAAAGGGAAGAATTGATGTGGAAATACAGCCAAGTTGAGTAAGCATTCTACACATCTATATAGGCGTCCTGTTATTTCTTCGGCTGAAAAAAATCTGTTAGCAAGCACAGAAGAATGTTAGCCAAGAGTAGAATGGATAAAGCTCAGAACAGGAAACAGTTACCAACAAACTGTAAGAACAACAATTCCCAAACCTCACATAGGCCTGAAAATCGTTCCGGTTTTCACCAGCTAGAAAAGAGAGATGCTCAAAAATAATGAGGACATCACTACAACAAGACAAGATGCAGCTCAGCAGCACGACTCAATTTGCCCCAAATATCAAGGCAACTATATTATATCAAGGCAACTATATTCCTGAATACACATACACACACAAACACACACACACACACACACACACACTTAAAGAAAAAAATTAGTCTTTAAAGGATAAAAAATTAAAGGTTTGCTACAGATTAGAGCATAATGATTAAAATCTATTGGCAAACCCCACATGCTTGAAGATGGAAGGATCAAAGGGCTTGTGAAACATACTGAAAAATAAATGTGAGTGATGATGAAAACATAAAAGGAACAGTTATAACTATATGACTTACCTGAAAAAAAAACACAAAACATTACAAACCTGTGACAATGACTTAAAACCCAATCTGAACTTCAAAAATAACAATGAAAATGGCATTTGTTTGTAAATTTAAAATTATAGGATTTAATTATAAAATAAAATGGCAACAAAAAATATCAATAATCTTACATATCATAGAAATAGAAATCCCAAGCAAATCATGGTAAACCTTTGAAATTTCAATAAACAAATCTTAGGATAACAGTGGCTGAAGAGAAAGCAATGAACAATTAAATATTAAAGAATGTAATGTTATTTATTACAGTCCAAGGAATGGACAAAGAATGATGGCAGTCGTAATGCATAAAAAGATCATTTGAAAATAAAATGGCAAATATTTTTATTAAGGTCATAAAATATTTGTTACACAATGAATTCTAAGGAGAATCTATTCGTAGTTACATATGCAATAAATATAATACATAGATAACCCACAATCAGGACTCAAAAACCTTGTTCATAAGATATGAAGGAGTTAAGCATCTTAAGCTGTCCATGTCATGTCCTTTTACCCCTCACCCTCATTTAAAATGCATGTTTTCCATCATGATCTATGCAAAAGCATAATTGAGACCAGACCTATACAGGCTTAATTTGTCAATCCTTGATTTTAGTTGTGGAATATAATCTGACATGGCCAAGATGACTCTTCTATGCAAACCATAAATCTGCATGTATTACATAGAGATGTCACAGACTGACATGGTCAAGACAGAAAAATGCCTCTTACTTTTAGAATTTGTACTAATTTGTTAATTATATGGTTAAAGTGAGAACCTTTATTTCCATTATAAACATGTTATTCTCCATCCCACGTCTGTCAATGAAAGCAAAAAGTGAACTTACAGAGGCAATAAAGATATGGAGCATATTAATAATTCTTGCATTAAAACCTAAATGTCTGCCTTTTACTATCATTAACTTTCATACAATAAACTGTGTCAAACACTTTGTGTCAATTAATTTCATTAAAATGGTCTTTTTTGTATTATTTTTTCACTGGTTAACCTATGAAATCGTCAAAGTAGAATATGGCTCTTTAAGCTTCCAAGATAAATTTAAAAATTAACATCAGAAGCAATACAGCCAAACCCACATACACACCCACACACACACACGCGCAGGCATGCATGCACACACACACAGCCATACTCACCTAGCATCAAAGATTTTGATGAACATCTTACAATCATAAGTGGACATCTTCCAAATATATTTGGCAATGTTGACAATAGAATTCTCTTCTAGCTTCTGTATTTATTTTTAAATCAAATTTAAACAAAGAAAAATCATTCTAAAATGATTTATGTCTGTTCTTGTAAGATAGGAGCAGTTGCCAGCAGGCAAGATGTGGCCTGACAAAGTAACTTTCATAAGACATTCTAATAGATAAAATATGTTATATCAAAATTTCAATGACAGCTGGGGAACATATCTTCTGACCAAACTAGGCCCTTTGAATGTGGGTAACAGTTATGTGGCTTGGGTAGTTTGTGGGGCCACTGACAGTGGAACCAGTATTTATCCCTAGTGCATGAACTGGCTTTTTAGAGTTCATTCCCTATGGAGGAATACCTTGTTCAGCCTGGAAACAGGGAAGAGGGCATTGGTCCTTTCTCAAGTGATGCAACAGACTTTGCTAACTGCCATTGGAAGCCATCACTCTCTCTGAGAGGTAAATGAGGGTGCGGTGAGGGGAAGCCCGGGAGTAGGAAGAGGGGAGGGAGAGGAAACTGGGATTGGCATATAAAATAAAAAGATTGTTTTAAAATAATTTTAATTTCTTTTTTATTACTTTATAAATAATATCAATCAAATTTTCCACTTCCTCCCCTCTACCCACTTTCCTCCCGCTCCTCCACACACATTGCCCCCCACCGCCCTCCAGTCCTTAGAGAGGGCAAGGTACACTGCCCTGTGGGAAGTTCAAGGCCCTCTCCCTTACATCCAGGCTTAGGAAGGTGAGCATTGGAATGGAATAGGATCCCCAAAAGCCAGTACATGCAGTAGAGTCAAATCTCTGTGCCATTATCATTGGCCCCTCAGTCTGCACCCAATTGTCAGCCACATTCAGTGGGTCAAGTATGATCCCATGATCATTCAGTCCCAGTCCAGCTGGAGTTGGTGAGCTCCCATTAGCTCATGCACACTGTCTCAGTGGGTGAATCAATCCCTCGTGGTCCTGACTTCCTTGCTCATATTCTCCCTCCTTCTGCTCTTCAACTGGTCCTTATGAGTTCAGTCCAGTGCTCTGATGTGGGTCTCTGTCTCTATCTCCATACATCACTGGATGAAGGTCCTATGGTATTATTCAAATTCAGTCTGACTACAAGACAAGGCCAGTTCAGACACCCTCTCCTCCACTTCCCAGGGTCCTTGTTGGGGTCATCCCTGTGGACTCCTGTGAACCCCTCCAGAGCCAAGCCTTTTGCCAACCCCAAAATGGCTCTTTCAATTAAGATATCTCCTTCCCCGCTCCCATATCTGTCCTTCCTCTGTCTCAACTATCCAACTCTCCCAAGCTCTCCCTAACCCTCCCCTTCTCCCCTTTTTCTCCCTCTCCCCTTTTCCCCCATCCCCATGCTCCCACCTTTTGCCTTGCAATCTTGTCTGCTTCCAGTTTCCAGGAGTATCCATATATGTTTTTTCTTTGGGTTCACTTTATTACTTAGCTTCTCTAGGATCATGAATTATAGGCTAAATATCCTTTGTTTATGGCTAGAATCCACTAATGAGTGAGTACATACCATACTCATATTTTTGGGTCTGGGTTATCTCACTCAGGATAGTGTTTTCTATTTCGATCCATTTAAATGCAAAATTCAAGATGTCATTGTTTTTTTTTTTATCACTGAGTAGTACTCTAANATCTCAAAGTTGTTTTGATTTGCATTTTCCTGATAGCTAAGGAAGTTGAACATGGCACAGGAGACCACTTCCTACATATAACCCCATAGCACAGACAATAAGAACAACATTGAATAAATGGGACCTCTTGAAAATGAGAAACTTCTGTAAAGCAAAGGACACAGTCATTAAGAAAATAAAAGGCAACCTACTGAATAGAAGAAGATCTTCACCAACCCCATACCAGACAAAGGTCTTATCTTCAAAATATATAAAGAACTCAAGAAACTAGATATTAAAATTCTGAATAACCCACTTAAAAATTGGAGTACTGAACTGAACAGAGAATTCTCAACAGAAGACTTTCAATGGCCAAAAGATACTTAAGGACATGTTTTTAAAATATTTTAACTTCTCTCTCCCCATCTCCCGGGGGTGAGGGTGGGGTAGGGGTGAGTGGATTTTAATTTGAAAGGCAACAGATGCCACATTGCCATAGAATGTTTACTAGACTTCCTATTTCTAACAATATGCAAAGCATGAACTGTTCTTCAGCAGTTCGAGCTCTGATGCAATAGTTCTTATTCTTCAGGACTTTTGATTAGCTGAGAAAAAGCATCCAAAATACCTGTGTAACAGTCTGAAAGGCTGTTTAGTCTTTGGGAAGACAAAATAAGAAAATAAGTACAAGTCTTGGAATTAAGCCATGGCCTCTTCTGCTTAAAAACAAAAGACTACTTTGAAAACTTCTTTGGTCGTGTCCTGACCACTATATAATCCATCACTTTAGAGAATTAGAATTCTGTAATAGTGTTATAATGTGGCATAAAAACAGAGGTGTCAGCAGCGAGAAGTGAGAAGGGGAGGATGGGGAGAGCTTGGGGGGTTGGGACGGTTGGGAT
>LOEQ01007903.1:59106-73938 GCA_001685075.1 Bramus lutescens
GGGGAATGGGAGGAGGGGATGAGGTAGACATTTTTAATAAAAAATAAAACAAAAAAACAAATTAAAAAAATATTTTAATATGTCATAAGAGATTCTGTGTGATAATATCTTATAGATTTGATCTTTAAATAGTTTAAATTGTTTTCTACTAGAAAGTAATATTTAGAGAAAGGTCAAAAGAGTACTCGGACATTGAAAGTTTTATTCTATTATAATGTGAGTTATGTTTTGGTGACCTTCCAAGTATTCTAACACTTCACAGATCTCTCACCTGTTTGTCTATCCACTCCTTCATATAGAGCCAACCATGCAAACCACCCAGCTCCCTCTCCATGAAATATTGTTCATATTTCCCATTTCTTCTTCCTGTTTGCCTACTTCTCCTCTCCCATTCGTCTTAAAAAACACAAGACTGCATCCAAACCCAGAGTCCTAAAATATTTACAAATCATAGATTTTCATTTCTTTTCAGTTCTAACATTCTGTAAACTCTGTAATAGTTCACTGTCACTTACATATAATGGTGGAACTATTTTTTCTCAATGTAACAAAGCTAAGTAGAAGTTGTTTCCAAGTATTATATCTCTTTCTCTCTGTGTGCAAAAGTACATCTTTCTACAATGAAACTGAACTTCAAATGTGTTGAGTCTCTAGTTCATAGTACCCTTTGGGACACACATATAATCATTCTCTCTGAATGCTGCACAACTTATATTGACAAAGCAGGCAACTCTATTTATATGAAAAAATACTTTAAAAATCATCTCCTCAGATTTTAGAAGAAGAAAATCAAATTCAAATTCTTTAGTTCATATACAATTAATAAAAAAGCACATTTTTTGGTTTTCCTGGTCAATTTTTTTCAGAGTGATATTAATTTTCATTGTTTATAATTACATGGAAAATGTTTAATGACATCTACCAGCTCTTTGACTAGGAATATATATTTGAATTAATGAACCCTAATTCTCATCAATTTTGTAGGTCATTGATGTTTATATATTTCTAGACATTCCTAAATTACTTTGTGTAGGGTAGATGATATGTCTTTAGTATATTTCCAACCATTTCAATAAGATTCACAGTGCTATTTCTGCAACTGCATGTATCTCTTGGTCTTTCCTAAACTGACCTCTTGAAGACCACCTGGTTTTACCTTTAATAATCTTCACAATCCTAACTCCCTTTTGTTCTGAAATGGAAATTTTTTTGCGGCTAAATTTATGGTCAGAAAAACTTATTCTACAACTACTAATGTTCTAATTGCAATTTTCTTTTACCTTATTTTTTATCTGATATTTTATCAGGTTAAGGAATAGTATTATTGTTGCTGTGGTTTGGGTTTTATAATACAATAGGAAAGCAATGCCATTTACAATTTTAGAAACATTTTTATTAATTAAATTATTTCTGAAAATGCATTCTTCTTATCCACCAACTCCATATCGCCTTTCCATTCCTATCTGATTTCTCTGTCCTTCAACTTTCCTCCCAGCTTCATGCTTTTTGTTTTGTTTTATCGTCCACTGTGATTAACCAGGGTTTTCTGTGTGTCTGGGACTTTGTAAATAACCCATACAAGCTCACCATTGTGTATCCAGCTGAAGACTAGGACTCCCTTTCCCCTCCAAACTTAAGTTGCTTATAGTTCAGCAGGGAGAGACATTTGACAAACCAAGTCTTATGCAGGTCTTTTAAGGCTATCACACCTACTGCTTAGCTTTTTGCAGCGAAGCTTAACAATTGCTTTAAGGAAAATCATAAGTAAATTAAGTATAAGAGATAAAGTTTACTAACTACATTTTCTGTGATAGCATATCATAATACTAAATATGGAAAATAGATAATATGTTTTATATGTTATATGCACATTTCTCTACTTGTGTAATATACCCATTTTTTAAATAAAAAGAGCAAGGATATCTCATAAATATTCATGTAATTATACTGAGAACTATAATCCCAAAATGGATGACTAAATTAAAGGTAATAAGTTTTTTAACACGGATTAATTTTAAAATATACCTTAGAAAATACAGTTATGTAAATATTGCATTTTTCTATAAAACAGTGAAATAAATAATCAACTTAGAATGTGGTGTGGACAATGGTATTAAGGACCTACCCTGTGCATTATCTGTCTGATACTGTCTACCCTATGCATATGTTGGCCTCTTTCATTGTATACCTAAAAATTGAATGCTCATTTTGCCTTGTAGAACGTCCTGGGGAGCACAGTGCACAGTGATTTTAGATAAAGATAAAGCACTTTCTTTTTTATTGGATTAGTTACTTTCTGTTCCCATTAATTTGATGACATTTATAATAAAATAGCACATATTTAGTTGATAGCAAATTCAAGAGATGATTTTACATGTCACAACAAATCTGTTCTTCTCTTGGAGCTGTAAAGGGAACATTTCTCTTTGATTTATGACACCAATATAAAATTGCATTGCTGTTTAGTATAATAAGTAGAAATCCAGGGTGTCAGTGTTGAATGTAGCTACAGGAGAAAGAGCAAGAGCATGCTAATTGAAAATTAATATATATATACACATATATATATTAGTTTACAAATTGTGACTAGTTTCAGTTTTCTTAAATATAAACATATATTATGTATATTGTTTGCTGTATCTATGAAAGAAATGTGTATTTTCAAAATGAAGATTGGTAAAATGGGACTACATAAACGTGACAATCTACAAATATGTATATATATATTTATAAGTAAATATATGTACATGTACTTATAGTATATAAAATGTGACTATATGCTAATCTTCAGTTTATTTGAAATCATACTAACCAAGACACTCAGGACTTATCATCTGTTCTATAAAATGCCATTGTGGGAAATCAGGAAGAAACTCCATTATCAGGTAGAGTTTATTCTGCATATAAAAATCACGTGCAGACATTTAATTATGTACTCTAATATCTTTCTCAATTTTTCCAATTATTTCTGATGCCTTTATTAATTTTATAGTAGACTAATTCTATACCAACTTGTCATTAATTACTTTTATTGCACAAAGGAGGGAATTGCCAGAGACTCGCTTACAACACAGTGTAATTATCATAAATATATTTTCTTGCATCTCTGTGTCATGCTATGTGAATTTAACACTGTCTCTGAACTCAGAGAAGTGGGGATAGTAAGAGCACTCACAGCACTGTTTTCAATTAGTATTTTAATCTGAAATCTGATGATACCACTTCATTTTCTAAAAACAAATGAGGTAAAACTCCTCAGCCTTACCTACTCCTATGGATAGTCATTTGTATGATTAAACCCTTTTGATCTGCAGCTGCATTATCCAAACCCAATTGACTCATGCTGTTCATGGAAGTCTGTAATAGGCATAGGCCACGATGCTATTAACACAATTCAATAACAGAATATTAGAGTGTCTACTAAATGTCAAAAATGAATTCAGCAAGTTTATAGATTATGAGTAGAAGGTTGTAACATTGAAGACTTTGCTTCTGCTTTACAGTTTTGCCAGTAAAGAGCACTAATATAATTATGGTTCTTAATAAATTTAATTCCATTTTTGTTTTATTTCACAGAATTCAATTCTTCATACTAAAATGTCATTTCTCTATTCAAGAAATGGCTTGATAACTCACTTAAGCTATAATTCTTCTAAGAAATTCACAATTATGACATATTGCTAATCCAAGGTCTAAATGTTAACTCACAGAAAATTTTATTAAATTATTTCAAAATATGGCAAGGCTTGGGATAAGAATTTTCATTTCTAAAATATTTTGATTAATAAAATCAACATAAAACGAAGTTTATGGTAGACTCAAATTTAAGTAATGGAACCTTGGCCTCTTGCATATGAGGTGCTATTTTTGATGCTCAGTACCATTTTTTTAAAAAGTGGTGGAGTATTTAGCTCTAAATTATAAATTCACGTCTTACTCCAAAGTTAAGGGATTGTTGCAAATGAAAAAGCTGCAAGAATTGTAAGAGCTGAAGTGAGGAAAGAAGTTCAAGAAAATAGTGTTGAGCCACATCAGGACTGTGTATGCTCCAGTCTGAGAAAAACCCACAATATTTCATAAGATGGATATGTAACACCACCACTAGCTGAGGAGATTGAGAAGACCTTAAGGTATGATAGCTGCTGGGAGCAGGGTAGTCA
Source organism: Bramus lutescens (assembly GCA_001685075.1). Classification (NCBI taxonomy): domain Eukaryota; kingdom Metazoa; phylum Chordata; class Mammalia; order Rodentia; family Cricetidae; genus Bramus; species Bramus lutescens. The sequence goes on from LOEQ01007903.1 coordinate 63,267, forward strand.
GGTTCTTGGCTTCCCTTATTTGGTAATATCTGATGTGGCTCACAACACCAGGTGTCAACCCTAGGACTCACTAGCCAACCCAAATGGGACTCTGAGAAAGGAGAAGAAAGAACAGGTAATCTCACAGGTGTTTTGGAAGGAATGGGGGGGGGTGAGGATCTTAAGCAGAGGAGTTGAGGATAACAGACATGTCCAAAATACATTGCATAATATTGTCAAAGAATTAATCCAACGATTCCTTTTTAAGTTTTCATTATGTGGAGATGAAAATGTTTTCTCTCCAAATTAGTTATGGTCTTACTGGTCACAAAACTCTCCTTCACTGTCCCATAACGATCTATCTAAAATCAAACTTAGGGAAGTAGTTCTCGATACATATTGTCACAGGAAATCTTACATGTCCTCCAGTGGTGGGAGGCAAGCTGACAATATCAAATGTTCCGAGACACTATTCATTTTAACTCTTAATTTGCTATCTAGAGGACATCACAAGAGAAGTATTGCTGATTTTCCATCTTCCATAAACTTTGTTTAATTACTTTATTTCTTCATTCAGAGCTTAATTCCACTTTCATCATGTACACTGAAAATGGCAGTGGGAGATGTCAAGTTACTTCAGATATCACCATTGATCAATACTTTTCATGTGAAATGGAAGAGATGAAGCATAAACTTTGCATTTTTCAAAGAACAAAATCTGTACACATTTGTCCCCAAACACAAGGTGGCAGGGAGGTTATTTTCAATGTCCAGCACTAAAATACATAATATCTCTAGCTGCTTAATGACAAAACAGTTTCATTTTCTGATTTTATATAAATATAACACATTTCAGAAAACTAATTATTTTTGAACAAATTCAGGTTTTATGTCTATATGAGAGACTAAATTATTAAATTACCATTTATGCACAAGAACAAAACACAACTTCATTCTGATGATGTAAAAGTCCCCTCTGTGATAAGCAGATTATAGTATGTGGTCTAAAATTTATGTTTAAATTATATTGATTATCAAAATTATTCTTGTATTCTTGTAGTTTGTGAATTGAGTACAGGACAATAAATGGCAAAATTTTTTTCTTTTTAAAATTTTGTTAGAACAGTACTACCTAAGAATAATGATAAGAATTTGCAAACTAATGTAAATATTTATAAATAAAATAAAATGAATTTACCAAAAGTTATTAATATTTATCTCTACAATCCTCTACTGAATAATTTTACCATCATTTTAACTACTATCCATAATTTTCCTTGAATGAAATTTGTGAAGAACTGAGCTGGTAAGCTCTTGATAACTGAATAGAGCAGTGAGTGGTCTTAGTTCTAATGAAAATTTTAACACAGCTTAAATTTTCATAGACTGGGTTGTGCTGAGGAAATATTATTAAAGATTTTATAGTTAAAAGCTCTTACCTCACCAAGCCTATCACACAGGCTTCAAAAGATAAAATACTTGCAGTATAACCTGAGGACACTGCCAAGTTTTTCTCAGTATTGAAATTATTTACGTTCTTCATAAATATAAATGTGGATAATCAGCCACAGTAAATTCCTCATTCATAACATGTAAAAACATTTTTTTTCAATGATACCAGCTGATGCTGTCTCCTTCCTCTATTAATAATGCTTTCTGTATGAAAAATACAATAAATATTTATATTGACTTTTATTTGCCCAAGCATCAGTGCAAGTGAGGCTTCTTTTACAAAGTTATTTTTTTTCATGTCTTTGTTTTTTATATATGACTAAATTTTCAGTCCTAAACTCAATTGTCAATTTTATATGTGCAATGATAAATCCGCAATCCTTCTGGGATGGCATTTCTTCAGCATTATTACTAATAATTCAATGAGCAACAGCAAATATATTTTATAGTGGATTTAAAGAATGGAACTTTTTTTGCTTAATACCCCTTTTAGGAAAAATGAATTTTATCATTTCCTTCCATTGCATTAACATCAAAAGAAGATTACTGGTTGAAGTAAAGGTTGTTTCTTAGCACTATTTAATCCTCTTTTATATTTAATTAGCATCAGGTGTTTCTGTTTTTATTAAAATTTGTTTGTGTATAAGCTCTGGGCATGTATGTTAAAGTCGGTGATAATGTTTGACTAATAGAATCCACAGCAGGAAGAATAAATGCCAATTCTGAAAACTGTTATTGAACGTGGAAGTATAAATCGGGCAATCAATATTAGATATGTATTTTAAGGATTAAAAGATTGCATTCTGTTGCTTATTTTTAATAACAGAAGATTAATATTAAATCTCACAACCAAATATAAGGATGGTTACTTCTTTCTTTAGTTTTGATCAGCAGTGCCATAAAGAGTTTAAATAATGCAATATACAGTCATATGTTTTAGACCTAAGACTTCATGAAAGAAAGAAATATAAAAAGATGATTTTTCTACTATATTTTAGGAAATATATTTAAGTGAGTGTAATTAATTATTAATTTAATTAACAAGAAGAAATACAATCTTAAGAAATCTAAGACTCAAATAATCATAGGAGAAAAAATAATGTCTTCAGAGATTTGAATACTCAATGTAGTAAAATATTGATCACTTGAAACTGGAAGAGATTATTAAAAAGTAATAACTGTAAATTGAGAAAATCTTTTGTATGGTATCAGGGAAGGAAAGATACATGATCTAAAGAGGAATATATTTTCATTTTGTGTGACATAAATTTACTCTTTATATAACACTAACTATGTATCATGTTTTTAGAATATCTTTTGACATGTATAATTATTTAGTACTATAATTTCGGTAAGTTGTGTTAGGTAGGAATAAAAAATGTAATTAAATGTAAAAGTAATCACAAAAATAGCAAAACAAACTTTACAAACAAGTTTATAGCATATGGATTTGGTGAATTATGGAAACACTGTATCTAATATACAGCATATACACTGGGTAGATTGTGGACACACTGAGTCTAATATACAGCATATATACTGGGTGGATTGTGGACACACTGAGTCTAATATAAAGCGTACTTTACTTGCATTATCCCTTAAAACAGAGGGCATAATCAGTATGAGAGTTAATAATGCTTTGTTTTAATCTGTGACCCGTAAATTGTGGTTTTGTTTCTTTTTTGGGGGGGGGGATTTTGTTTGTTTGTTTGAGACACAGACACAGTTTATTTCTGTAGCCCTGGCTGTCCTGGAATTAGTTCTGTAACCAGGCTGGCCTTGAACTCATGGAAATCCATCAATCTCGGCCTCCAAAATCACAGGATTTAAGGTATGTGCCACCACTGCACAGCAAATTGTGTTTTAAGAACCAAAGAAAAGACCTTAATAATTAGCTTGATAAACTCAACAACGTATCAAGTATTTCTGACATGTTTACTTTGTTAGACAGGTCTTTCAAATTCCCAACCCATAAACTGAATATATCATATTAGCTTCTGATTTTTAAAGTACATTCAAGACAACCTTATTTTCTTGATTAGTGGTGTTTAGTGAATATCAATGCAAAATTGACTCGTTTGGTTCATCATGTATAGACCTTTTTACATTTAAAATACCTCTTATCTTTCAAGGGTTATTTTTCCACTTGTAAAATAAGAGTTGTTTTATGTACATTCTCTCATCCAAATATTATAGTTAAATGAAATTACAGCCACAAAACAGAATATTCTGAGAGGAGAATTTCAATGGAAAAATTGTCCTGATTACCTTAATTGGTGTGGGAAGGGTTGCCTTGTGTGTGGATAGCACCTCTGGTAGCATCCAAGATGAAGGAGGAGGAGGAGGAGGAGGAGGAGGAGGAAGAAGAAGAAGAAGAAGAAGANAAGAAGAAGAAGAAGAAGAAGAAGAAGAAGAAGAAGAAGAAGAAGAAGATTAAATCACCTAAAATAAAATCACATGGAAACCTACTGCTGTATAAGGTTCCTAAGTAACATCCATACAAATGCAAGAAAATAAATAGTCAAAATGGAGTTATCCTGTAATTGGGCAACAATGCAATATTAGACATCAGAGGCTTCAAATAAAAGTATGTGTCAAAGGAATGGGTAACTTCTTGTGAAGTTGTTGGCCAATAAGTTCCCTTACAGGTTTACTATTTACCTTAAATATTTTTTTAAATTATTGTTACTATCTGACCTAACTTAACAATAGTATCTTTCTATTGAAGACAACTCATACTTGATCCACAGAATAAGATAAATTACATAAGTAAATTTGGAACTTACGTTGAAACTTCCTCATAACAGACTAGCTTTTATAGTATTGGAAGGTGCTGTGCATACTATTAGAGAAAAAAGTAATTTTCAATCTCTTTAGGAGTGAATTCAGTGAGATACAATAACAACCAGCTTGGGAAAACATGACCATTAATNACTAGCTTTTATAGTATTGGAAGGTGCTGTGCATACTATTAGAGAAAAAAGTAAATTTCAATCTCTTTAGGAGTGAATTCAGTGAGATACAATAACAACCAGCTTGGAAAAACATGACCATTAATGCAATAGTGGCAGGAATGTCATAGGAGCAAGCAGCCACTCTTTGATTAAATCTTTGGCTTCTTAGTGTACAAGATGAATCTTATATCTAGGACCATTACCAATCAGAGATACTATGGCTAGAAAGATCATAGGCCCAAGAAGGGAAACTATTACTACTATTTTTCTAAATAGCTAGAACATTAAATCAACTACTAATTCCCTATCATTATACCCATAGATGAAGGCATCTTTCAATATGCATCAAAGAACCTTCTGTTTGCAGTAGATGATGAGCAACACAGAGACATTACCTAGCCAAGGTATAGACAATAACAGACTACAGAATACCCGGCTATAATGGAACACGTGTAACATACTGATTCTTCAAAGGCTTGGGCATTATTGTGGACAGAGAGCTGAAATAGTGTAAGAACCAGAGGCACTGGATGACTACAAGGACATAGTATCTCCTGAATACAACAGAAAAGCTGCACATATGAACTCACTATGGTGGCAACACCATTTATAATGCCTGTTTAAACCTGCTTCAGCGCTGAGAATGATGCTGGGAACAAGCAATGGGAAGAGGTGCTGCACCACCTACATGAACTGTCTTTCCCTTACTACTCCAGTGTCACCCCAACCTAGGAGCCTGCATGTGCCTCTCCCTCTGCTCCTTGAGATTCAGACATATATGGTTCTAGTTCAACCTCAATTGTTCAAAGGTTCTCATTATCTCCAACACTTTATCTTCCTTCCCTAATGAATGTGCTGCTTTAATTTTCTAAAACAAACCACAACTTCAGATTCAAGAATCTATTAGCAATTTTTTTTAACTTCTGGGAGAGGAAGTGTTAAGGCCTCTTGAAAACTATAGCCCATGATAAGTCAACCATAGTCCAGAGAAAGACCACATAGTCAAGAGAATTTGGGTATTACAGATTGGCATTGATTGGGGAAAATAGAATAAGAAAACAATATTGGGTTGGAAAATCAAAGAATGAAAGAAAGGAAAATGGATCTGGGAAGTTAGGAGTAATATGAATATTATAAAAACACATTGTAAAAATTATTAAAGACCTAATGAGAGAGAAAGATTAGTGTGATTTGTGTTTTATTTAGGTGATTTCCCCCTTAATTCTCAGCCTTGTTCTTGCCACAAAGTTTATTTACTCTGTTATTGCTATAAATGTGTCCTTGACTGATATCAAATCAACTATTCCCAGGCATTCATCATCGATTAAGAAGGAGTGGTTCTACATGATTTAAGTAGCATGCTTTTTTCCATAACTAGTAACACCTGCTCAGGAGTGGCACCATTCAAAATCTTTAAAATACTTATAGTCTCCTAACTGTGAGGTCCTATAAAAATAAATAAATGTATAATCTAAAACACGTTCAGTATGTTATTCAAAGAGAAGAATCAAAGCATAAAATCAATCACACTTGAGCAAAACTAATTTTCGAAAGTGCAACTCCAAAGTTTTTTAGCACATTGTCAAGCATCTGGACTCCCTCGCCATATTCTGGGCAACAGCTTTTGTGTGCAGAGCCTTAGGAAATACTTCCCAGAAGATCTCACCTCCCCAATGATGTTTGTCTATTAACTATTTGGCTTCCTCAGACGAGCATCTATTGGCTTCACTGAAGAAATGTTTCCATTCCGTAGAGACTTAAAATATCATTGAAACAGCCAACAGAGTCTTTGATTCTCCCTGAAATGTCAGAAATATTGACCCCCTTCTTTGAATTTTTTTCATCTTTCTAATTTTTGAAACTCCAGCAGACACCCCATTTTCCTATGAGCACTCAGTTGTCTCTGTAGTCCAGAGCTCCCAGAGCTCCATCTCTCTCCTATGAACTGAAACATTCATGTGAGCCACAGCAACATCCGCTGTACAGAACTAATTAATGTCCTGGTTTGTTTTCTGTGGCAGGGATAAAACACAAAAACAACTTGTAGAAGGAATAATTTACTTCGTCTTATACTTTCAGACCATAGCAATTATCTAAGTAACCCAGTCCAGGAGCTCACAGGAAAAACCTGGAGATAAAGACAGTTAATGCATTCCTCTCTGCTGTCTGGCTAAATATCTGTGTCCAGTTTTCTCTCTTAAGCTCTGTCCGTTGATGGTAGACTATTACTTGAAATAAACCTTCTCTACCCCCACGTTGTTAGTACAAAGTGTTTCATCAGAACATAAGTAAGCAAACTAAGACAAATGAAATGATTTCTATTAATATTCAACACTGTTTAGCCTGTCTCCAATCACATTTTATTTATTGTTATTTATGTGGTCCAGGGCTTGAACACATAGCCTAGCCCATGCAGCTCACATTTTCTAGTTACGAGTTTCTTGTCCCTCTATTTCATCACATTTTAAGGACTATACTAGCACCAATTTTGAGTTCGGAGGAAATTACAAAGTATATATCATAAAGTAAAGATGAGCCAATCTTTAAGGACATTTGTACATTTCCCAAAAAGCAATATTCAAGGCACTACTGTGCGAAGACAAATCTTCACATCCTTAATTCATACAGTTTCATTTTCTTAAGATCCTGTAAAAATCATCCTTTGTAATCCATTTTTCATGTGATATTCTAACACGTTTTTCATGTTGACCCTGGAAGTTTTTGAGCCCTTCAAGCAGCTATAAGCAAATGTGTCTTGTGCTTTTTTAAAGTAATGGAATCTGTGTGTTCTCTTAAAGTATAAAGTAAGAAAATGTTTATAATGCGATTGTTTTAATTCTCTCCTCTAATTTCTTAATTCTTCTCATCATGAAATGAGAAATAGTGGGAAATTTCAGAGATACACAGACACATTAATCAAGTTTTCACATTTAATGGGTAAATAGTATTGCGTATGAATCTAGGTGCCCTGATGAAGGTTTATTTTCTGTAAATACAGACAGGTTACTCATAGGTGCTTTGTAGATTTGAAAAAAAATATAAACAAGCTGATACCAATCATATACAATTTTCTTTTTAATGGTAGAAATGGCTTTAGGGAAAGAATTTCTTTAAACTTCTTCAAACTTCGCTTTTCTGTGAAGTGTCATTAAGGCAAAAGTTACATTCATTGAAAGCTTAGTACAGGCTGATAAAATGCACATTAAAGATGGCACAGATCAGATTATGGTAAAACAAAATATTCTATTTGTTTTTCTCAATTTACATTCTTCTTTCTGACATTGCCTATTTATGTTTGTTTTGATTCTTTCGCAAGCATAAGTTTAGATTGAAGTGCAAGTATCTAAATACAAGTCAAAATTCCGAGACTCCTCTCCCAGTCATCCTGATGGAGTAAGCACCATTGTGATTTCCATGCAATGAGTTAGCAGCTTTAGAAATCCTATTTATTGCTTTCCTTTTTTGACATTGAGCATCCTATGGTTGTTCAACTCAAAATTCTGAATGTTCTTAAATTCCTTGCAATTCAATATGTTCTTGTTCCTTCTTCAATATTCATAAATCCCATGCAGCTGCTTATGGGTAATACTTTGGAATTTTTCCAATCATATCAATGTTTCCTCCATTAAAATTATCTGAAATGTTATATTTGTGTCCTTGTCTATTTATTAGTCTGATATTCACAAGATGTTCTCATTCAATATATTTCTCTAAGTTTGAGATTCATCTTGCTATTGACAATAAATTGGTTGACTACTATCATTTATTATGACAAAATTTTAATTATAATTCATACTAAAGTTAGGATAAACTTTCTATGTTAGCATACTTTAAGTCTGATTACCCATTGCCTTATAACTGCTAAAATTCTCTCATATTACTTCCAGAAACCATTCTTTAAAAAATCATATAAGCACTTTAAAAAATGGCGGGGGGGGGTGCTGTGGAACAATGGTCTTACACCCTTTAAAGTTTGTCGGTTGTATTGGTTTATTAAAATGCTGGTCGGCCAGTAGCCAGGCAGGAAGTAACGTGGGGCAACAAGAACAGAAGAATTCTGGAAAGAAGAAAGGTTCAGTCTGCAATCATCACGCAGACAGGATGCAAGAGTTCATAAGAAGCTTAAGTTAATAGTTCAACCAGTTTATAATTAATGTAAGCCTCTGTGTGTTCTTTTGGGAGTGAACAGCTGCAGGATTGGGTGGGACAGAAACCTTCACCCACAGGTATGTAAGGTTAAAATGACAAAATCTATAAGAGAGGTTTTCTTGTTCTACTTCTTATTCAAATCTCATGACAATGCTGATGTTCAAGTAAAAATTTTCTTGATCTTTTTAGTTTCTGGCTACATTTAAATTATTTGGAACCCTAAATTTTTTACTCATAAACTCTTCATATGTTTTCACAAACAGTAAAACTTCTTTAACTTTTAAATGCATAAAGGCATAATTTTAATCAAATATCCTTTGAAATTATAACTTTTGCTCTAAAACAGTGAAATACATTTATTGGAAAATTGTCAGGGTCCTATGCCCCAACATAAACTACTTTGCCCTCTCTTGACTGGTGTGGAAGCATGGGAATAATTGAGACACAGTTCACACAGCAATATTGGTAGGGAGTCTCAGTCGTCATTCAAATCCTGAAGATCACCCACAGGTTTATTGTCCAAACACCTTTTACCCCCCAAGGTAAACTAAGGTGGAAGTTCATTAACATTCTGTTTCAGGGGTAGCAGGACTACAGTCACATGCACAGCTCAGTCACTAGCTTGGAATTCACACTGCTTCTCAGGTGATCTACTAATTACAAAAGAAAAGGAGCAACATACCCTGAGCCTTTTGTTCAAATGAAGTCTAAAGAAATAAATACTGTTCAGTTTGAAGTGAAGAAGAGCATTAAGAAATTTCATAATTAAGCCAGCACATATTTTATAAGGAAGTCTGCAGTTGTTCAAGACAGTGACCCCAATAAAGAGAGGTCTTCTGCTCTGCAGTGGAACAAAGAGAAGGGAGCCCCCATGACAACACTCTACTCAGCTAATATTCCAACTCGCGAAAAGAGAAATGTAAGAAATCACTAGCTCAAAGCTGTGGCTAATGAATTCAAAAGAAGAAAGTCTTTTCCAAGGGGGCAACCAACTTGATAGTATTATTCATTCACATGATAACTGTGCTAGGGGCTCGAGAGGCAGAGCTTAAGAAGTAGAAAATGTATGGGCACTTTGTGGAAAGAGGATCCCTGTGGAAGGCCATGAGAGGGTAGGGTTCTCTGAAATGTCATTCATTATAAACATTGCTTTGCCTGTGCTATCCCATTATGGTAACTTCTCAAACATTGTTTTGAGGATTAAATGTTGCCACTTGACACCTGCTCTAGCAATTAATTAAGTCCATATTACTTCAGTTCATCCAATCAAATGACAGTACTTCCACACGTGGGAACTGCCATGAACAGAGCAAGGACAATTCTCTTCATCTGTGCGAGTGACCCTCTAGCAATTTTTCATATTCGAGCATTATTGAAACCATGTTTTCACAACGTGCCCATTTTGAAAAAAAATGTGGGTATTTAAAGTGTTGTTGAGAATATGAGGTATGCTGTTATTTAATGATTGTAAAGTTGTAATGAAAATGAATGAAGGGCTCACTGATAAAAGAATACTGTGTGGCAGTAAATATTAGTGAATTCCATAAATGATAAAATAATAGCAGCAATGTCAGATGTGGTCATGGCTACATTTATGTTAAAATGCATAACAAGATTGATACATGTGACAAACATGCATAGAGACAGAGTTTTGTCAGTCTGCAGCATTATCAGGACTGTGTGGATTCAAAGTGCTTCTACTATGACTTTATTGCTTTACTGATCTGTGAAAACACAAAAATCTGTACATAAATTTTAAGATAATTATCAAATAAATAAGAAAACACATCAAAATGATTTAATAAAGAACAAGGAAAATAACCTATTACTTAAGTGAATTAATTACCCACTGAAATAAGATTTATAGATATATTTATATATATATACATACATGAATACAAGTATATGCATATATATAATACAATGTTTCAAAAGTGAAGTAGAATGTGAAAAGATATTAAGAAGTAAATATTAACAGTGATTTTTATAATCCTCTTTCCTCTAATGGTAGATCTGAATTGTTTCACTCCCATTAAGAATATCTTAGGTTCATTAAAAATGCAATTTTATCTCTATCCCCATCCATCGCCAAATGAAGGTTTCCATCAGTCCCAGTCCAGCTGGCCTTGGTGAGCTCC
>LOEQ01007903.1:83588-107751 GCA_001685075.1 Bramus lutescens
GAGATAACCTAGACCCAAAAAGAGGAATATGGTATGTACTCACTCATAAGCAGAGAATGTGATCAAACTGGACTGTGAATGTGGTTGACATTGAGGGGTGACTGAAAAGCCAAGGACAATGGCAATGAGTTATGATTCTACTGCATGGACTGGCTTTGTGGGAGCCTAGTCTGTTTGGATGCTCACCTTCCTAGACCTGGATGGAGGGGGGAGGACCTTGGGCTTCCCACATGGTGGGAAACCCTGACTGCTCTTAGGACTGGAGACGGAGGGAGAGAGGGAGTGGGGGGAGTGGGAGTGAAATGGGAGGAGGGGAGGAGGTGGTAATTTTTAATAAATAAATAAGCAAATAAAAAAAAACAATAAATGCAGATAAATTCCAAGGGCTGGTAGATTCTTCAATATCTTCAGTATCTAGTTGCTCTTGTACCATCTGTTCTAAAGCCTGCAGCTTTTCTTCAGTTAGAGGCCATTGTTTAACCCATATTCTTTTCTCAATTAACCATTTAAAAGGCAGGGCCATTAGTACCTCTAAAGGTTTGTCAATTGATTTGTGTTCATGTACAGCCTGAATGGCTGGTGACCTTTGTCTACAATATCTTCTAATAACTTCCCCAGAAACATAAGTTTATAATTTTGGGGGACTTCAGGAATGTTAATCTGGGTATTTCATTGCTGCAATAGGTTGCAACCCCACAAATTCACTGCAATATTAGCTACAAATGGCCTCAGTCTTCCTCTCTGTCATTAGGGCCCTATGAATTCAACCCATCTCATGTTCTGTTTCACATGAGATAGAGTTCCAATTCCTAGGAACTGAACATCTATCTCTTGAAGAGCCAATTCGGATGCTAAGGTTCTGGAGTAATGATACTTCCTTTGGCACCTGTGTCTAGTAAGCCTTCAATAAAACTGCTATTTATACACACTCTTAGATTTGGCCTTTGATCAATTATAGAAGTTTGCCACAATATAGGTTTCTTATGTCCTATTGGAGTGTTTGATTTGTACTCCACATCTATTCTATAATCCAGAACAGTATGGTATTTTACAGAAGGCACTGGATTTTTTATATTTCTTGTAAGACACATTCTCCATAGTAACTCTAGGAATGATTGGACCACGTTCATCATGGGGGACCTGTGAGTGGCCCCCCAAGAAGTTTCCTGATGATATTGGGTTGCCATATTCATCTTTTGTTGACCTACATTCATTGGTGTAATATCGGCCCTTGCCACACCTCCTACATATACATGAAGGCTGAATCCTCCTATTCTAGCCATTCCCAGAAGAGACATTATTCCTAGGAATTCCCTGTCTCCAATCCCTTCTCAGATGTCATATTTTACCACAATTAAAACATTTGGTATTTTGATGTGTCCTCATACCACTGGAAATTGCTTTTCCTACCCAAGCTTCAGTACTACAGTCAAGTGTCACAATATTCATTGTGTGCAAGATCCATTCATCCATTGGTGTCCATCTGATATTTAAATGCCCAAGGATCTTTTTGAATTCTAAGTTGGCATTCCCAAAAGCCAAAGATTCAATTAGTACACGTCTTTCTTCTGGGTCTGTTACCCCTATTTGTACGGCTATAATTAATCTTTGTAAAAAGTCACTAAAAGGTTCTCTTTGACCTTGTTTAACACTAATATATGATTCAACTCTCTTTCCTGGCTTCTGAATCCCTGTCCCAAGTATTTAAAGCTGCTATGCTACATACGAACATGTGTGTTCATTGTAAAGAGCTTGTCCCTGAGGATCAGAGTAAAGTCTCTCACCCAGAAATTGATCTTGGGAAATCTCAAGTCATTTTTTTTTCTCTCTTGCTCTAAAATTTTTGCTTCTTCCCTCTAGTAAAACCACCAAAGCAACTGCAGTCCATTATCTAGGACTGCTGAGATTAACTGAATCCAGTCTTCTGGCATTGCTTTGTTGCTTGAAGCCTACATTTTGACCGTTTTCCTAATGAAGAATGACTGTTTTCCATAAGATACAATTGCTTGTTTTTAATTTCTTTTAGATCAGTCATATGTATTTATATTTTTGATTACCTTAGGGTATTTGGTGCCAGATAGTTTTTCTGATGATATTACTGGAAAAACAGGTATAACTCTGGATAAGTTATCCTGGAGTTTGGTACATACTGATGAAGCTAAATTTTGTCTTTGTACCTTTTTTTCCCTGCTCATCAATTTAGATAAATTCCTCAATCTTTTAAAATCTATTTACCACTGTCTTTTGTAAAGTTTGGATCTCCTGTCCAGTGTTCTGTTATAATGCCCTCCCCTCATTGAGGATTCCAAGTTGTGAAGTCTGTTCAGTAGAGATAATGTCTCATCCTTGGACATAATTTTTTACCACACATATTACCTTTTTGGAGATACATTCTTTCAGTCAATCTATCATAACCCTTCGATAGAGTCTGATTAATACATTCAACAGTACTAATTCATTCAGACAATGTCTCAGCACCCTTTGTCATTGACTGGTTTTGTTTGTCAAAGTGGCTGTATCCTTCTCCAGAATGCTGAATTTTCCTTTTAAATGATCATTATCAGTCTTACAAAGACTGTATCATTTCTAAAAGTGCCTCATTTGACTGGGCTTTGTTTGTCAAATTGGTTGTAACCTTCTCCAGAGCACTGAATTTCCCTTTTAATTGATCATTGTCAGTGTGCAAAGACTGTATCATTTCTAAAAGTGCCTAATTCTTGCCCCTATTATCAAATCATGTTTTTAAGGATGAAATATGAAGGACAAAGCTAATCCTCTGAATCAAATAGAGGGGTGTAGGAGGGTAATCATATAAACCTTGCAATACATTGTACATGGCAAAGTAAAAAGGCAATTGAATTCCTGGGTGGTTAAGTTGTTGTCATTTCCCCCTCTAAATTATAAATTTATAATTTATGCTTCAAATTATAAATCTTACCTGTGGTTGAATTTGAGCTGAAGTAGGGGCAATAACCGTGACCCGCAAGTACGTGTTTGCAGCACACTTGAGCCGCATGGCTGGTTCGAATCTGATTTTAGTGTTAAAACGGAAAGATATGCTCAGATTAAAAAACAGTTCTTTAGTGTAAATCACAGACTGCTTTCTCCGCGGAGGTCCCTGACTGGTCGGTGGCGCCCAAGAACTAGAATAGCGAGGTAGGAATGTGAACAAAGGCATCCTGGGAAGCCTAGGGGAGCCCGCGCTTCTCGCCTGAGTTTTCACTGCATGGAAAAACTGTACCCAGAGGACTGGCTCCAAGTCCTCAGGCACCTTGGCCTTCCACACCTGCATGGCCCTGAAGTGTTTAGTGAGAAAATAAGATGGACCTCAGCTAGTGGCTGCTCAGGGCTACTTAGGTGGAATTCTATAACCAAAATGAATGGCAGCANGGAGCCTGACTGTGGCTGGCCAGAGCCACCTGAGACTCTAGCCCCAGGAATCAGGTGCCAACTGTAGATATTAGCATAATTTGGGAAATAACCAGACTAGTTAAATGATAAAACAATTATATTTCTATTTAGTATAAGGGGACAACTCACAAAACAGGAACGAGAAATCCAAGCTCAGCTGTGTCCTGCGGGAATCACACAGAGAGAGCACCTGGGCCATGAGCCTATTTTACTCCAAGTCACAGAAAGCAATGCCTTAACTTGGATCTACCTTTTAAACGTAATTGGCTAGCAAGGTTTCCTCATCACTTTATTGTCTGCCTTTCTATATTTTAAACAACTTATAAGTAACATTAAGAATGGTTCCTTATTGTAATGCAGTAAACACTTGAATATATTTTAATTAGAGATTTAGTCAATTTACAATAAGAAAATATTTATGATATTAATATATAGAATATGAGCATTTCCTAATATTTTTTAATTTTTAATATAGATATTTTTCTTACTGTTTTTTGTGATCAAGTGAGATTTTCTAGTCATTATTATTTTTATTTTATATATGATACATATTTATTTTGAGATTACCACATTGAAAACATTAAACTTTTAACTAGTAAAAAATTCACTGTGAAGGAACAGAAACCTAACATTATTTGTAAAGATATAAGTGGCAAAATTAATGATAATGGAACTGGAAATTTAGCTCATTGTAGATGACTAACAAGTACATGGATCTGTTTTTCAGTTTTTAGTACTTAAAAATAATTAATTTCTGAAAAAGAATGCTAAGATTTCACTCCATTTTCTTCATACTTTGAATATTATGTTATTATGTGTACAATATATAAACAGTTTTATTTTGCATCAATGTGTTGATAAATAACTAAGTCTGGCTTTGAACCCAGAATTGCTCTACCTTAGTCTCTTAAGAACATAAATTCTGGTTTGTGTTACCAAGTGTGCAACGTTCAAACTTTCTGATATTTCTTTCTGATATGGATTTTCCTATATTTCCTTCTTGATTTTATTTATTGATTATTTTCTCTAGTAGTCTTGATTTTTCTTGACACCAATGGTTTGCATGTGATCAATATACCAGGAGTACTCAGATATCTAGTTACTCATAACGGTGGCTCAGATAATTCCAGTGTATGTTTCGTACTCTCTAATATTTCTTTGTTTCAATTTGGCCGATTACCTTCAGCACTAGTGTTGGTCAGGTCTGACATAATCTGTACTTTTGTTTCTCCTTCGAAAGTCTGTTTAATATTACCTTATTAGCAATAATATTTATTATTAATGGTTTTTGTGTTTGTTTTTTATCAGTACCTCTGAGATTTCTTTGATTATGCATTCTTGCCAGAGAATTTTGTACATGAAATAACCTGGGCCTTCCTTCTATCTAATTGTTTGTTTTCCTTTTGCTACATTGAGGTTTGTTCTTTAACTATAACTTTTGAGAGCTTAATTATAATAGACACACGAATAAAATTATTTGCACTATATATGAATGGTGACGTTTTTTGAAGTTGACTATTTTACTACATTTCAGAAGATTTTTCTTATTATCTCTTCAAATGACCTTCCTACTCTTGGAATTTGGAAACCCGTATGGAACATTTTTAGCTGAAATATTTGGTTCTCATGCTAACTCTCATAAGCTCTCATCAGTCTTCTTTGTTTCCATCTTCCTACTGTGAATTTTCAAATATCTTTCTTTTATTTGATCAGAGTTGCTACTGATGAATTCTCTAATGCTTAAATTTAATGTAATGTGCTTTCTTACTCAATATTTACTGTTTGATATTTTAAAACTAATTCAGAATCTACATTGCATTTTTCGATGTTCTGAATTATTTCTATGTTTCTTGAAGTTTTTAAAATAGATTTTTTAATTGTTTGAACGTTTGTCAATGTTGGTTACTACATAGTTTCTGATACAAATTTTGTGCATTAGATGACATCAGAGTAACATAAGCTACACATGCATTTTGTCATGTGTCATATACTCCAGAATAAAAGATTAGAAATTAATTCGTCCTAATCTGACACTATTTATAATGCACTTACAGAAGTTTTATGAAATCTATGTCATTTTTCTTGACCTTGGCTTATTTCAGGTTCATACTTTATGACATCCTTGTACTGATTTGTAAATTGTGAATTGTTTGTGATTTATTTCTATTTCAGAATTGGACACTGATCCAAGTTCAACTTGTCTCCAATTGGCACTTGGTGCATTGTTTTTAACTCATTTTGAAAATCAAGGACAAGTCAAGACTGTGCTTATAAACCTGTGCTCAGGTATCATCACCTGGTTTACCTTTGCTCTAGTCCTCATAATGGAGTTGCAGTATCTTTTGCAAGGATTTGGTGTTTATTTGCTCTTTCTGCACCCACTAAAAGTACATGTTCTTCATTTGTGATGGAAAGAAACGAAGCAGGCTGTACACCACTATAAATACTACAATGTGGGACAACTACATTAAATAGTCAATACAAACAACTTTAGAGTGAATTGTAATTGGTCTTAATAATAAAAACCAGGACTCAGGTGATAATGGGTGAAATCTGAAAGATGAGAGAAGCAGTGTCCTCAGAAAAAAAGGGAATGAGATCCTGACTCTACAAATACTCAGATTGAATGGATTTGAGCTCCTGTCTCCTCTTATCTTCTGTTCTTCTGTCTGCCCACCATATCGCTTCCTGTTCACTCCTCTCTGGTGCTGGGATTAAAGGTGTGTTCTACCACTGCCTGGCCTCTATGGTTAGTGACTAGCTCCACCCTCTGATCTTCAGGCAAGATTTATTTGTTGCAGTACAAGCAAAATATCACCACACATTGAACAGAAGCCACCTGCACAGCTTGCTATATGTTGTCTCCCAGAAAGTTTTGCTCAGAGCCCAAGTTTCAGCATAGGCTGCCAGTTGTATTGGTTAATCCGTAAATCTGGACCCAGGGATGTTGAAAGGCTTGGTATGAGATCACTGAGCAGGAAAGAGAAAACACTGGTTGTAGGTTTTCACTAGCCCTACACTGAGATTCCAAATTCAGCTCTGTATTCACTTTCTATTTCCACTTCTCCTCCAAAAATGTGTGGAACAGTCAAATACATTCAATCTTTCTCCAGGTGCGTAACTGAATTTCATCAACTCTGGCATCTCACAGCTGTGTGTCAACTTCAGTGTGAATAGTGCGTAATAACTAGTTGTATCGCAATACTGTCCAAAACCTGCCCAAACCAGATCCTTAGCCTGTGTGGATGCTCTGGCCTCTTAGATGGGTCTTTTTTTTTCCTTGAATGGGATCTATAGTAAATTCTGACTGCTGTATTTATAAAATTAACAGATCATCTTTCCTTTCATTGAATTCCTGTGACCCAATATGCTTAGTTTCAAGAATTGGTAGAAAGAGACAACTGGATTCCTGCCTACCAAGCACCTCCGAACTGTTTACCAAGTATTCTGCTACTTCTGCAAATTCTAAATTATAACATGCCAAGACTGATAATGGACTTTTAAAATTTGAGCTTAATTTCCTCTTACTTCCTGAAGAAAACACCCTCTGTCCATGTGCTTCATAGAACTGAATAAAGGCCAAATGGACTAATTTTTACTAATTCACATCCATGTTAATTTATTATTAGCATTATATCAAAACAAAGACTAATATTTTCTCTGTCTTTGCCTGCCCTGACAAAGATAGTCTAAGTCATAACTAACTGCCAAACATAGTTTCACCCTGAGAAATTATAAGTGGGTAATCTTTACCTGCCATTTTGCTCTGAATCCCTATGTGGCAATTTTTAGGCAAAATAAAACAAGCCACACTGCAGTAATTTGTCCCATGAATCTTGTTGGAATAATAAGGGATGTTACTGTCTTATGACTCACAGTTTTAATAAAAATGAATAAAACTGTAAAGAAACTTTTGATATTCATCCTTTAATTAAGATTTCTTCCCTAAGATTTGGCGGCTCAGCTTGAGGCTATTTATATTATCTCAACTTTTAACTCAATATTTAACTATATATAGCCTGTCTTCTTACCTGAAATGCAGAATTGCATCAAGACAATGAAGTCTATGGTTTCTATACTCAAAATTTCTTTGTTTCAGAAGAGGTAAACTTCTCTTGTCAGCTCTAGGAGAAAAATTACCTTATCTGTAGTGTTTAAACTATTGTTTATTCATCACTAAGACTTCCACTCAATGTTTGTGCTGTTTTCTTCCTTACTTTAATGGAATTCCTGCCAAGATGGAGTATTCGAACAGCTGATGTATTAATGAGATTCCCATAGAATGTAAGGTTTCACCAACCCTTTACTGGCTTCCCTTTAAAAAGAAAGATTTTGTCTGAGAGTAAATTACCACACAGTACTCCACTCTTCTCTCCTGATTATATGTTCTTTTTATTATTCTTTCCCAGTGGACCTAGAGCCTCGGGAGAGGTGGCATAGGCATCTAGCCATGGTCTTCTAAATCTAGAAGAATATCAAATCTTCTTGCATTTTCATTTATCCATTTCTAGAACATGTCTGGTGATGAGTCTTAGTGGAAGCATTTAATAACTTATTTTTTGTACTATCATGTATTAATTATTATGAAAACAAGGAGTAGAGAAAGCTGAAGATGAGAAACAGGAAAATATTCAATGAAAAACCAACCCCCCTAGTGTTGGGTAAGTTTTTAGTAAGTATATTGTATTTATTTATCAAGGCACTAGCAGTAGTTTTTCAACATGAGTTTATGACTTCTGTGCCTGCAGTCTTTGTACATTTTCTATCACTTTGTCATACTTAATCCCTTTGACCTTCAGGGTTTTTTTTTATCTATTATTACCATAAACACTTAGTGTCCTTGATAATCGTGTGGTGCTCTGGGAACCAAGGTGCATATTCTAGAATTCATGCAGGCATAACTCTTAATCTTAATAATTGAACAATAAATCTACAACTTATTGTGAGACTTCTAGATACCCTAGAATGGTTTGCACTTGTAGGTAAACCTAACTACACTGTTAGGAGTGACTAAAGAGTCTGAGGAGGCTTTCAACCCTAGATAACCTTCTTTCATAATTGGGTGGGAGAGTGAAGCTGAAACCACGCGTATTTCTCCCAAGGGCTTACCACAATACTGCATGTGATCTTCCATCAATGTTTCTATTCTACAGACTCTGATTTATAAATCAATACACATTTGTTTCTAAGTGTCATGGAGAGGTCCATTTCATTGACTTCCTTTTTTCAAAATCTGTTTGTGATTTTTTTTAACTACCTTATAAATGAGGTTCACATGCTGTACTAAGTCATTCATGTCTGCCAAAAGTTCTCTTGATTTACAAAGATCTTGTCCTACCACTAGAGTAATTGGCCCAGTCTGGAAGTCAGTGATAAAGTGACCTCTTTCTCAACTCTGAGAAGAAACATCTTATTTGACCCAGTGAGTTCAAACACTGTGCTCTTTATCTCTATTTTATTACTATTTTTTTATCTTATGTTCATCTCTTTAATATCAAACACTTTCTGTTGATTCTGAATTTCGGGTACCAGAAAGGACTTTTTAGCACAGGTCTAAATTGTACTCTAGTTTTCTATATCCTGCAAGTGTCAATCACATTACAAAAGCTTCTCCACCTCTGCTTATCCTGTACAAGTATCTTTCCACTGAGTAGCAAACGCTATCATAAACAAGTTTTTACTACTTATAGCATTGACCAAACAATTTTTATCGCAAACTGTTGACACTTTTATCCCTTGTATATTATTCTCATTGACTAAAAGTATGTTTAAAACTTTTAATATTTAAGAATATTTTTAAAATTAAGAGTATCTTGTTGTTTTACCTCTCCATTAACATTCTGTATATTCTTATGATTCACTCTAAGATTCAAAGTAAAAATTTGAGGAAAACTTAAAACAAAAAACTCTCACTAGAATGTTAAATAACACTCTGATTGAAAAGAAGACTCAGTAATTAAATGTGTAGACATCCCTTATCAAAAAACTGTGGCTCATTTTCCCCCAGAACCATTAATGGGCAGCTCACAAATCTCCATACCTCCAACATCATATGATCTTGTGCTTTATTTTTGACTCTGTGGGTGCTTATACTCACATAAAGACACCAGTAAAATTCAAAATAAATTACATAATGAATGAAACAATCATGTTCTCGTTCCTAATGCTCCTCATTTGGACCTTGGGAGCTCAGTCCAGTGCTCCAATATGGGTCCTTGTCTCTATCTCCATCCCTTGCCAGCTAAAGGTTCTATGGTGATATGCAAGATATTCATCAATGTGGCTATAGGATAAGGCCAGTTCAGGTGCCCTCTCCTCAGCTGCCAAAGGAACAAGCTGGGTCCATCTCCTTGGACACTGGGAACCCCTCTATATTCACGTCTCTTGCCAAGCTTAATATGGCTCCCTTAATTAAGATATAAACTTCCCTGATCCCATATCCACCCTTCCTCCTCCCAACCATCCCATTACCCCATGCTCTCCCTATCCTCTCCTTCTCTCTCCCCATCCCCTTAACCCCACCCCCACCCTCAAGCTCCCAATTTTTGCCTGGCAATCTTGTCTACTTCNATCTTGTCTACTTCCAATATCCAGGAGGATAACTATATGTTTTTCTTTGGGTTATTTATTTGAGGGGAAAAAGCTTACAGAATGCCATCCTAGACAACAGCCCAATATGCATCCAGGAAAGGAGTCTAATCGCCGGAACCAGAGTGGTCAGAAGCAAGAGAGCGAGAAGAGGGCTGTCGTTGCTTTTTAAAGTGAAAGAGACCATGCCCTAGTGGACTGGTATCTCAAAGGCTATTGGCTGAAAGAGTGGAAGGAGCTCCCACAGTACCCCCTCTTTTGTTCAATTAAGAGAGTTTTAAACCCACTACAAAATTATATACAATAAAAACAAATATCCTATTCTAACTAGCTTAAGTCTTGTATAATAAATAACTTGGCCAAGACATGAGAGGAAAGTAACTACATTTATCTAGTCTTCACCCCATTGAAGATCTGAGAAGGGAAATAATGTTACCTGAGTAATTAGAAAGTTCAATCAAACTTTCAAAACATGCAACAAATCACAGACACAACTGGATATCTGGGCAATCACTCAAAGTCATGCTCGCACCATTGAAGCAACCAACTTTGGCAAAGGCCTAGAATAACTGACAGATTATTTTTAAAGACAAGAAAAATTTTCAAGACTGTCTTACCCTGTCTTGGCAAGATTTGACAGTTCTTCTTATCCATTTTCGGATACTATGTATTTTGTCAATAGTTGAGATATGGGCAGCTGCTTCCCCAGAGGCCGGTTTTGCCAAGAAGAAGACAAGCTCCAAGTGGAGTGTTTTTGGTAATCAACAATCTCTCGGGAATAGATGGGTGTTGCCAGGAAAATGATTGTGTCTCCCTACCACAGAACTCTAAGTTAGTTTAAATGCCATTTTTTACAGTTTTTTGAAGAGGTTAAAGATTATCTATTTATAAAAAATATAATCTCTATGTATCTAAAGAACCATATTAGTCTAACTATAAATATGACAAACATAGATGACTATTGATCTACAATTCTTAATACCTATCTAACTTAAAGAGTAAGGCAATAAACAACTGTACAATAATTGAGGACAATGACCTCCAAATGTAAACAATGTACAAGTATTTTGATCAGAGGTAGAAATGTACACTGCAATTTGGAAAAAAATATATATATGTATTACATAAAAATGTTTTGTTTAAACAGAAGTAGAAGCATGCATGCATACAGTATTCAATATAATTTAACTTTGTATCCAATTTGCTTGTCTATAAACAATGACTCACAAATACCAATCTATTATCCCATCATCCAATTTTCCCCCTTTTTTCCCAAAAATGATCCCTGAGCTTATAAAATTTCTCCCCATCCATCAACCCCTAAATGATGTCCATAAGTCTGAGGACAAACTGTGCTGGGAGAGGGGACTTCGTCCTGTAGAATTCTAAAACCAAACATTGGGCGCCAGATAATGCATGACACAATCACACACCAGTTTGAAATTATAAATGGGTTATTTATTTAAAGGAAAGAAACAGAGCCGTCCCAGACTACAGCCCACTGCATGACCAGGAAAAAAGTCTAGTCGTCGGAACCGGAGTCCAAAGCAATAGAGTGAAAGGTGGGCTGCTGCTGCTTTTTAAAGCAAAAAAGACCGCACCCCAGTGGGCTGATATCTCAAAGGCCATTGGCTGAAGGAGCAGAAGGAGCTCCCATAGCAATTACACATAAAATTACATGCATAATATAGATAATAGATAATTACATATATATTAAATATATCTATAGTCTGTGACAATATATCTCAGGAATTATAGGCAATTTTCTCCCATGTTATTTAATATTTCCTAAATAATCTATAGAAGTGCAATGCCAATAAATATTATATATATATATAAATATATATTCAATATAGATATTTGAAAATTCTGGATGCACTTTATTATGACATTTTAAATGTAAAAATACATAATTTTCCCTCTTCTTTTCCTCTGTCAAATA
This sequence comes from Bramus lutescens, assembly GCA_001685075.1. Classification (NCBI taxonomy): domain Eukaryota; kingdom Metazoa; phylum Chordata; class Mammalia; order Rodentia; family Cricetidae; genus Bramus; species Bramus lutescens. The sequence goes on from LOEQ01007903.1 coordinate 95,530, forward strand.
TCTCTCATGGGCCCTAATTTTCAGTCTTTAAATTATGTCTTTTTCCCACTGATAATTAATGTTACACATACATACACAAACACACTTTTGGATATTGGATTTATTATACAGAGAAATTAAAATTATATTTGCATAAATTCTGAAAGCTATCTATAAAAGAAGCAGTACAGGAAAAGAGCAGAATATTGTATATCACAATCACTATTGACATTCAGTCAAAAAAAAGAAAATAGATTAAATAGATGTATATGTAGATATTAAAAACTTAAAATTTGATTTTATAGGATTTTCTAATTACATTGCTGATAAAAATAAATCAGAATAATATTTTTGCATGCATATATATTGCTGGAAATTATTAAAACTAGTAATTATCATATGCGTTTGTATATTTAAATATTGGCACATGAATTTAAAATATTATAATAATAATTCATGAAAAGTATTGAACATTTTTCAAAACCTGGCTAGTGTTCTGTTTAACCTGCAATTAGAAAGAGGGCAGTGGGAAGAACTATAAATGCCAGGAAATGCTTAGATGTGAAAGCAGAGATAATGATGGTTTGGCATTTACATTAAGAATTTATCTGGATATGTGTCACTGGAATCTATGTATTTGAGAATTCAATCGAAGTATTACATAAGCATCAAGAAAACAAAAGCTTTCTTGTATTCTTGGCCCTTAGCCCTGTGATTTATCTTTTCTAAATACTTATGCTTTCTCATGCTTAATTTCATCCATATTCTGACTCATGTATTAAGTTACCTATTGCTAACCTTTTTTATGTTAATTCAAATAGTTCCATTCTTTGAATCTCTCTCTCTCTCTCTTTCTCTCTCTCTCTCTTTCATGCATGCATGCTCGCACACACATCAAACTCTCACAAACACATATACTACAAACACATGCATAGACATGCACACACACACACACACAAATTATGAGAATCCAGATGTCATATAAAATTCTTCACTAAAATTAACTAGTGGAAACTTAAGCCACATAAATTAATTGTGACTCCAAATTTAAGAATTCTATATAATAAATTTGCCTTTAAAAATAGCTGAAAAAGCAGCATACATCAAGGAATTTTCACAACCCCAAACATTAATTTCAATTTGTAGAAGAATATTTCTGTGAATCAGCTCTTGAACATCAGACCCACATGCACAATTCCTCCCTCTATTGCTTAAGGAGATCCAGGCAACTACTAAAATGTTCACTAGATGCTTACATGGTAGCTAACTCTACCATTTATAAATTGTGTTAATATCACTAGAATTTCAAAGTTTACAATTTTCCTTTGCCAATCATGGTTATCCATCTAGGAGTTGCATGTGTCAAGTGGTATTCAAGGTGAGTCTTCTACAGCCACTAATGCTGACATTGGCAGAGTAAGAATTGTCCTATATTTGTAGAAGAGCAAATCTGCTCATCACTCCTTCCTCCATAAAGCCCCTACACTCTTTACAACTATAGAATAGTAGAATGAATTATGATAAGAAATTTCATTTGAAACCTGGAATCTCTAATAAATATTTAAGAATACAAAATTTGAATCACAACCAGTTGCTTTCTTCTGTGACTGAAAAGTACCTTGAAGGTAGACAATAAAGAGGGCTTAGCTTAGGTTCAAGTAAGACCTTCGATACCTGGAGAAATATGCAAGCGAGTGAAGGAAGCAGTAGTCACACTGCTGACGAATGAAGTTGGTAGATTGCAAGTGACAGGTTCAATTACTGGTCCATAGACCACTGACACATCTGCTTGGAACTCTGAGAAATGGCCAGTGGAAAAAGGATGAATAACTCTTAAGATTTAGAGAAAATATGTAACCACTCAGGCAGAAAATTAGCAATTACGTTTCGTGCCATCAGTAATAACTGTTTGAACAAAGATCTTAGGTTAACGTCAGACTGTGTGACAGTATATCAACCATTACACCTGCGTTCAAACAGCAACCACATCTCTGGGTGCAATGCTGGTCCACGCAGTTCAAATGTGGCTTATTTAGTGAAAAGTAAGATGGTTGACATATACTACAGAAGGCAATTAACTATATAGTTTAGATGCTGACTATTGGAAAGAAACATTCTGACTTATTTGGAAATTTGTGATATGTTTCTCAGGTAACACTTTGATGTTAATCTTTTCTATAATAAATAAAATATGCACCTAAAATAAAGATCAAAATTATAGCATTGGGCCAGGAAGAAATGTTAAGTGTAGAGTTATCGCATTTCCAGTTGAATGAAGTATCAGATTCATGGAAGGACACCTTTTTTGACAAGGCTTCCATGTATCAGAATAAAGTGATTAAACTAATACATGAAAAGTTAAAAATACCAATTAAAGATTAACATACTACTTCTTTATTGATCAAATTTGAATTTCCTCTCACAATTCATAACCTATGAGAGGTTCCAATTTACACATTTGACCTAGAATAACAAAAGCGTTACAGCTGAGATTTTACCAAAAGACAAACTTTAATTTAGTTTTTAACCCAACATTCTGGTCTAGTACTTTTACAATGAGGCATATACCAAATAATTAAAACATGAAGCTAAAAAATCAGATGGTAGAAATAGAGAAAGTATTAAGAGATATTAAAATTTTAACAAATGGTATTAGGAACATGTCACATAAAGATATCTGTGAAAGCAATGTGAGATATAGGTGACAAACATTTACAAATAAAATGTGTTTATGCTTTAATATGGACCAACTAATTGATACACATGAATTTCATTTAAAACATCATCTATAAAGCCACGTAGTGTATACTGAGCTTCTGCTCTTTACAATAATCACAAAACTTTTAAAAAATAATGCATCTTTGGTACTTCTTTGGAAATTTCATGCACTGTACTTTAAACAAATCCACTCCCTCCTCCATGTCCACCCTAGACTACGACCTTCCGATTCCTTACACACTCATTTTCATGCATTCATTTATTTTTAAATCCCAATCAATTGTCTTTAGTGCTTTCTTTGTGTGTGTGTGTGTGTGTGTGTGTGTGTGTGTACCAAAGCATTATTCCTGAAGATCAGAAGAGGGTGTTAGATACTCAGGATCTAGAGGTATAAGCAATTATAGGTCTCTTGATTTGATATTTGTAAACCAAACCTGATTCCTCTCCATGAGCAGTAAGCAATCTTGAACACTGAGTAATCTCTCCAGCTACAATTAACCATTTTAGTTTATATAAGAAGCAATATAAATGAAGTATTTAAATTAGTTTGCCTCTGCAATAGATATTTTTCCAAGCATTTAAGTTGAAAACATTGTAAAGGTCTGACATTTTATATATTATATAAAAAAATCAATTCTAGGCCATGCACAGACAAAAAAGTAGTTGGTAAATTTATTTTCATTTATTAATGATGATAAGAGTCCAGAATATGTACTTATGCTTGCGCTTAATGTTCATAAGGGTAGCAAAACAAAACTGAATGAGAAGTACAAATCTCTGTGCATATGGTAGTGAATTCATTAGCAGTCTTTATGGTAAATGGTAGTAAAGATTACCTAGATAATAGGAATATAGTATTTTCCTCAAGTTCCTGGCTGTCTTTTCAATAATTTTCCATACCAGTATTTGTGGCCAAGAACTGAGTCTATTAATTGTTGCCTGTCATTCAATTTTTTTGAAACATTGTTAGTTAAGTAGTGTTTATTCTCAACACTTTCAAATTCTCTTCTTCCCTTCTTGCTATCTTTATTCCCAGAGTACTTCTGCCTCATCTTCATGCCATCAGTGTTCAATTTCAAAGAGCTATCATGTTGGGAGGTTTTGAGTGACTTCTTCTCATTAAGGTATAAATGATAGATTGATTCCTGTTCTGTCTTTTCCGGGGCATTTACATTTTAATAGGGGATAATTCTTTCATTCATGGGGAATGAGCTCCATAATAGTGTCATTTCAAACCAGAGTAATAGGACACCGTGTGGGGAACGTGGGAAATCTTGTTCATTTTTCTCAAGGTCACATTCATTGCTGACTACTCTTCAAGAGTTCCAAACTTTATCTGTACCTTGGATTCTAATTTCACCGAGGCTGGGGTTAGTTTGGCAAACACTGAAGTAATTTTAGGGAAGCAATTTAAACATGGATGTGATCCCATTAACTCTTTCATAGCACTAAACTAACCTTAAAGGAACAGCGATGGCAATATAGATAACTTCTGTACTGGTGTCCAAAAGCTGAAATAAAGTAAGGGAAGAAAATAAAAAAACACAAATGAATAAAAGCACAAAAAGTATAGAGACAACCTAATCATGCATCCTTGCTGCAATATTTATATTCCTCCAAGCCCTGTAGTAAATACTGTTTTATGTGTGTACACTATTCCCTCACCTCAAGGAGAGATGAGATTTCTAAGTACCCTCTTGCTGTACAACCCTAGTAAATAAAATGCATCATGCTCTTGCAACCATCACCAAGAGAGATGGAGATCACATCCTACGCATTTTTATTTTTCCTGGAAACATTTTTTTATGAATTGTAAATCATATACAATTCTAGAGAAAGGAAATACATGGGAAACTGTCTGACAACTTGTTTGTATCTCTTCTACAAAGGTCTAAATTTTCCATCTTAGTGGCCCATATATTACTGTTTTATGTTTGCCTTTTAAATAACAACTCTCCTAGAAAAGTATAAAAATTAAAATACTATGCATTAGGCATTTGTTATCAGATTGTCATTAGATGAAAATGATAGCTTGTTTCGAAAGTATAATATTTATACAGGCCATTCTCAAAGCTAATGTGCCTCTGAGTTAAAGGACACAGTAAGTATATAACGAACAAGCCAGGTATTCCTATTGTATCACAAGAGTTAGTGAATGATCAAAATGTGCTATAGAACTCTATACAGATGAGATAACTAAACAGACATTCATATTGTGTTTTAAATTTAGTTCCAAAAAACAGTTGAATACTCTGATACAACTGAGATTCTAATGTGAACACTGGAAATTATTGATTTACCTAACCATCAGATATTTTCAAGGATTTTTATGGAATATTTAATTCTAATTTAAATAATAATTGAGGAATGTGTTAAAAACAGAAATTTTTCATTTTTTTTCTCTTGTTATGATTTGGTGTCATTAACCATTACAGAAGGTCTTATAACTCTGTTTGAAAGACTACTTTTTCGGTTTCCTATTAAAAACAATGGTAGATTTTTTTGTGAAAAATTGGATACGTTGTTTATTATTGCCTTAAAGTAGAATATAAGTTAGAATTGTCTAGAATATAGACTGAATTCAAATATTTTTGTTGCTGAAAATTTGTTTCTTAAGTAATGGAGCATAATTGGACAGGAGGTACTTTTAAATTGAAGTTAAAGAAAGTTGAACACTCATTTGATTAATCTTTGCAAACACCTGGAGTGTTCATATTCAAAGTCAACAAATTATCTCAGAATATATAAATAAATCCTTTATTTGTGAAAAATATAAGAATACTATGAAAACTTTTTATCTGTTCCATGCAAATACTTTTTCAGCAGTGTATTGAATTCAAATTTCCTGTGATTTGAAGTGCTATTAATGAGAAAATATTTGACCTGCTTACTCTGAGACACTGCAGTATACAGATTAACCAGTCTGTCTGTTTCAATCTAGCATGGAAACTAACTAACAAAACAACATTCCTGTTTGGATATTGAGTAAATTTTATTCGCACAGAAAATAAGACTATTCTCATGTCATAAGTTCTCAGGCCAAAATAAGAAAGCATAGTTCTTGACATCCATCAGTTTGCATAACCAATCTAGTGATAATCGTGAAATACAACCTTTTTGTGATTTGGAAGCTAAAATTAAAAAAAAAGATAATCATTCAAAACAACTTGCTTCTAAAAATTTACTAGTTAAATGTGAAATTAATATTATATCAAGTCAAATCAAGTAATTATTAAATAAAGGTCACACATTTTTATATTTTCCTAGTTTAGTTTAGCATTAGTTAAAGCTCCATGTAACATTCTTGAAAGATGATAGCTATTTTGAAATATGGCTCTAATCTCTAGATATGAAAGGAATAAGTAGAAAGAGTATTAGAAATGTAATGTTACTCAAGGCTATGTAGAAATGTAAGAACGACCTGCTTAATTTAATCATGGCTATGTCTTAAAAAAGATAATGACAGCCATCTCAGATACCTATTATATTAGAGTTAATTATAGGGCAAAAATATATAATGTAAAAAACTCTAAAATATATTCAATACTTGAGAATCTAAAACTGAAATTTTAAAATTAAAATAATTTGAATGCTACAAAGTTTCTTTAATAGACTCTATATTGTGTGAAATTATTTTTCTGTGTGTTTACCTATAGTGAGAATAAAATGATTGTATCTTTTACAAGATTCCTTTTATGTGACATTTATGTAACAGGAGTAATTTAATCAAATATTTCCTAGGATTAAAGAACTTTATATTTTAAAACACATTATCTGATACTTATCTTTTAGATTAAAACAGCTTGTCTAACTTGTTCCATTTAACAAAATTTTATGCTTATGTTTATTTTTAGTAGTTTAGGAAGTTCCAAGATCTCAACTGACTCCTTGGCACGATATAGATGATGATGATGATGATGATGATGATGATGATGATGATGATGATGATGATGATGATGGTGATGATGATCATGATGACAATGGCTAAATGGTGGCAATTTCTCCATCTATGCATCTTCATAAAGCAGCTAACAAATAAATTTATCTGTATAATAGATTATCAATAAATGGATTAGTTTTATATCTTTATTCAACCACAAAGGAGTACCCTCAATATCAACTGCATCTGCTTTCCGAATTCTGGGACCACTTTCCAGCTGATGCCTCTACTTTTATTTTAGTCCATATTCAAGGAAACTTACCCTTATAATAGTAGTTACAAACTTGTACAAAGTACATTGTAAGTAAATACCATTTTAAAAAAAGAAACACAGGAAGGGGAAAAAGTAACAAAAATGAGGATGCACAGTAACAGTCTCTCTAATGTTTCTTTGCAGGTTTGGTTGAGTACAGGAGGAGAGAATGATTTCACATACACACTTCCATTCCCAATAGTTAAATTTTCCCTCAAGATCTTCGGCCACCATGCCATTTATCCTCTAAATTTGCACTCCTGCATATTCTTGCAGGGTGGACAAATTTTGTATATTTTGCGGCAATCCAGGATCCCTACAGAGAAGTTACGACATATGAAACTGAAATAAAGTGTTAACACTTTGAGTTCAAATATAACCTACAGGTTAAAAATTCAGGACAGATGTTTTTATATCTACTACAGAGACAACAGCAAGTAGCCCTAACTGAACTTTGTGAACTAGGAGACAACACATAGACTGTGGAAGTTTCAGCTAGAAAACCAGGGTATTTGTTGTCACTATGGGAGTTATTATCGCACATATCACTAACTTGCAGAGCTTGCTTTAACAACAGCTTGATCTAAGAATGAATAATAAACATAAAGTGTAGATTGAATAAAAATATGTGATTTTTATTAAATATTAGTTTTAATCTTGTAAGCGGCAGCACTGGTTAAACATTCGCCTTTTAGGTTGTTTGAGAAATACTATTCCCTTGGAATGGATTATACAAATTTTTATAGTTAATTATTCTTCAAGACAAATACTTTTCTGGATGAAAAGTATTGCATCTAAAATTCCAGCATATACGTCAGATAGGTGATAGTTACATAGACACATAGAAATGATATATGATAGGTAGATAGATTGATAGGTAGATACATAGATTACAGATGGTATGCCTTGTTTGGAAGATAGCAGTTCCTTCCTATTTGGTTCTATACATTTTTATGTGAGAAAACCCTCAAAAGTTGAATTCATTGAATTATCCTATTTCTATTGGCCAGTATGTTTTGCTTTCAAGAACTGAAAAACAAATTACCAATAAGTCCTTCTTACAGATAGCAGAACTGGTTGAATGTGTTGCATACAATCTGTAAAAACTGAGAAAACACTGAGAATTAGTGACAAAGACATTCATGCCATGATTTTCTTAATTTTTGCTTTTATTTCAGTAAATACAGGGATAGCAATTCTATGAAAAGACAGGAATTCTTTCTCCCTTGTTTGGTCTTCTAATTTATACATGGTAAATTAATCCCATCTTTTCAATGACTGTAATAATGAGGCTGATATTATTTATATCTGTAGAAAGATTATTGTTCCTGATTGATGTGTCAACAACCGGTAGTACACACCCAACCTCATTCTCCAGAGTCTTGTTTTGTTTCATGTATTTTTAAATGTTTAAAATTAAATTATTAAAATATTAAATTCTATTTTATAGAGTACATTTTAAATTTGTATGATATAATTTTGAAGGTTTAATTTAAATATCAGTGTTAGAATTTGCTCTTTCAAAAATCTATGATAGGAAACATGAATAATCTACAACTTTGGTATAAAGCAAACAGTAATTTAAAATATAATGCATACTTGTAAACGTCTGTTTTTTATTGTTTTATTACCTAAGTAACAATCTCAATAAATAAATATTTGGAATCCAATTTAAAATGTCTCATTAATGCTTAAGATAAAATAGCACCAAATTAAATAATAGTTTTGCAGATTTTTTCTGACATATGAAGCAATCATTTTATGATTTCAGTAGGAAAATCTTTAAACATTCTAAAGAGATGTATACTTTGCATTAATATGGATTTTAGTTTACTGATACAAATTTAAGGTTTTTGACCAAATTTGGTTTCTTCCAGATTCACCGTACCATTCTTTCCCACACACTTTAACTCCATCGAATCAATTTTTGCTGCCCATCCATTCTTGTTTTTAATTCTGCTATTATTTCCTGAGAAAATTTTGTGCCTTTTCATAAAATACTTAGTTTGCTTATATCCAGAAGTATTTTTTTTGATGTTTTCCTCTGGAAGTCTTGAAGCTGCAGAACTTGTATTAGGTATTTAATAAGCACTGAATTTGTATGCATTATGGGAGACATGGATCTATCTAGTCTGTCTTTGATGTATATGTTTACAGTTTTTCCTTTACCTTTTGTTTAAGAAGTTGTCTTTTTTTATCAAGGTAAGGCTTTGGAAGCTTTGTCAATACTCAGATGCCTATGACTATATGGGTTAATTTCTGGACCTTCAATTCTAGTCTATTGATTAGCATGTCTTTCATCAAACTCTAGGTTTATTACTATTTTCTTCTGTGAAGAAAGAATAGATCATGCTGGGTAATGGTGGCACATACTTTTAATTCCAACACTCAGGAGGCAGAGGCAGGCATATTTCTATGAGTTGGAGGTCAGCCTGATCTACATGAGCTAGCTCCAGGACAAGTTCCAAAGTAACAGAGAAATCCTGTCTCAAAAAATGAGAAAAAAAAAGAAAAAGAAAAAGAAAGATAAAAGGAATCTGTTCCCTAATTTATGATTTCTTTTTCTGTGCATTTATTATCAGTTTAAGGGAACTCTATTGTTTTTTTTTCTATACCCCTCTGTTTTGCAGAAAGTGCTGACCAAATCTAAGGGTTCCCTTTAGAATAATGAAGGCGGTATAAGTATAAGCTTTCTTTGTTTTGTTTTTCTTGAAACTAACAATAACCTTGATTTAAGAAGGCATTAATTAGAGTCATATATAAGAATGATACAGAAGAGACTGCAAAGGGCTGAGCTGTTTATGTGTTGATGTCATAATAGTCCACAATTCATCTATAATACTCCAGAAATTTCAACACTACTAGAGAACTTCTATCAAATCCCTGCAGAGATATCCCTTCCACTTTAATTTAAGTTATTCATATAACTAAGTGTCATAACAATAGGAAATTAGCAAAATAAAATTTAAATTGCTAGACAGGTCCTGTAGAGTGCTTTAGACTGTCAAGAAAAATGACGTATTGATGAACTATTTAGATGTTTTGCATTTATGTTTCTTAAATTATTAAATTCTCATATAGCAAACCACTCAGCAACTGATGTCTTTGGGACCTGATACACATCACATTAACCTACAACAGATTTATAAAATAGTCATTTGAGGAACTGGTGATATTAAGATGAGAACAAGGAAAAGCGACTTCCTATATGAGGTAAATATGAACATGTCAAAATACTAGTGTTATCATGGATGTTATGCCATAAAACATTTAAACATTCCTGACAACATAAAATTTCTATAGATGTTGTGCAGTGCACCATGAAATTTTTAAAGAAATAAAGTGCTGGCAAGTTGTGATTATGGATGACTGAAGTACTGCTTATTCATAAAACAGAGACAAAATAGTTACAGTTTCAGGACTTGTTTGTTTTGCTTACTCTGTGTGTGCGTGCGTGTGTGTGTGTGTGTGTGTGTGTGTGTTTGTCAACCTGACACAAGCTAGAGTTATCTAGAAAGATGAATCAAAACTGACAAAATACTTCTGTCAGGTTGCTTAGCTGAGCAGAAACATGAACTAAGCCAGTACTAACCCAGAGTTTCAACTTCAGTCCCTGCCTATAATTTCTTTTCTTGAGCTCATGAAGTTCCTTCCCTCAGGTATAGACCATATTCTGTAGGCTAAATAAACCATTTTCTACATAGAATGTTTTTGGTCTGTCTTTATCATAGCAACAGAAAAGCAAACTAAGACAACTTAAAAAAAATAAAAGTCAAAGGGTTTAATTTATTTCTGCGTTAACAAATCATCTTTCAACTACTCTATAACTTACCAAAGGGAAAAAGTAAAGACCAATTCAATAACAAATCCTTTGATTCTCCATGGTATTTTATCTGGAAGATATGACAGTGCAATGAAGACACAAAGCTTGTAGTTGCAATCAACTAATACCTGATAAGACTTAAGGATCACTCCATGAGATGGAACTGATGGAATTGTGTAACAGGAGGAGCGGGCTGCTCGTCGTCCTGGCTGTCTGGCTAGCTTACACCTGAAATAATCACACAGAAACTATTCATTTAAACACTGCCTGGCCCATTAGCTCTAACGTCTTATTGGCTAATTCTTACATCTTAATTTACCCCATTTCTAATCTGTGTATCACCATGTGACTGTGGCTTACTGGCAACATTCTATCCAGTGTCTCTCTCAGGCCAGAGATCCATGGCATCTGCCACCCTTCACTTCTTTCCAGCATTCAGTTTTGTCTATTCCACCTAAATAAGTTTTGTCTTACCAACTAGGCCAAGGCAGTTTCTTTATTCATTACCCAATGAAAGCAACATACAATCAGAAGGAACTCCTACAACAGAATCGACATTGCTTGGAATCACTAAGAACCTACGACTAGGGACCTAGAGAAAGACCAATTATTTCATTCTTAAAACAAACAAAAACATAGCAATAAAATATTGACTAGTGGCATTTGACATCATTCTATATTCATAGATCAGTGTCTTTCTCCACAGTCATCAGAGACACTTCCTCATGAAGTAGATGGAAACAGAGATAGAGACCCACAGTCAGACACTGTACATAGAGTGTGAAAACTTGGAACACTGAGCTTTAAATGGAATGTGTCAACCATGTACCCCCTCCCAGGGCACAAAGAACTCTAGTCAAGAAGATCCAGATAGATGAAAATAAAGAAAAGGAAATGGAGAACACTAAGAAAACAAGGTCTTTAAATCAACATGTTTGGTTCACGTATGAACACATGGAGACTGGGACAATTTGGGGTCCTAGAGCTGAAAGGAGATGTAGACAGATGCATCCATCCCTAATCCAGAAGTAATATTTATCTGATAACCACTTGTAAATGAAAATTTAATATACTCTAAGGTAGTCTCACTGAGGAAGCAAACTACTTGCCTTGAAGTAGATGGTCAGCAATAAATGAACTCAAGGGCATCTTTGGTGGATCTCTATTCCTTGTGTCTTATGTTGAGCTATTTTCTTTCCTTATTTCCAATTATAACATGTTAGATTTGTTTATCTTATTTATTTTATTATTATTTCTTAGAGATCTCTTTTTCATAATGAAAGATTGAAAGCATACGGATTTATATGAAAGTGGAGGTTGGGATGGAATTAAGAGGAGAAGAGGGAGGGAAGCTATAATCTAGATATTATGTGAGAAAATATACTTTTAGTAAAAAATAAATAAATATTTTTGGGCAAAAGTAAGAAAGAAGAAAAGAGGAAAGAAAGGATGGACGGAAGGAAGGAAGGAAGAGAGAGAAAGAAAGAAAGAAAGAAAGAAAGAAAGAAA
>LOEQ01007904.1:1010-32318 GCA_001685075.1 Bramus lutescens
TTTGCTCTTGAACTTGTATTTCTGAGTTCTGGAACCCGGATGTTTTATTCATGCACCATGGCTAGAGCTCAGGCTATGGAGATGTAAAGGAAAAAGTACTAGATTTGGCAAAGGTTGTTCTTGACACTGCCTACCCTTCAGTACTTATGTGTGGAGGGGACAGCCATTAACTCTTTACATTTTCCATTATTTGGAGGATGAGTGGAAGGCATAATCTCCTTTCCATATGCATTTCCACAAAACAATCCAGAGAATTAGAAATTACTACTTTCACCAGACATTAGCATACCTACTGTACAATATATACAACAGTATACATTAGTATACCTACTGATCATAGAGATGAGGAAACTGAAGAGAAGGGAAAGTATGAGATTATGAGAGCCTGCAGACCCCTCAAGGCCAGAGTTGTCCACCAGATTTTTTTTTTTAAAGGACCACAGCTAAAGGGCCAGTTAAAAGCCCAAGATTAGCAAGAATTTCTCCTATGCATCAGGCTATGAGATTCTGGAAGATGGTGTCATGGATTTCAGAATAGTTCCTGACTATTCCTACTGACACTTAGAACATGCTCACTGCTGTCTCCACATGTTTCCTTTCTGCACTCTGGCTACAGGCAATTTGAGGCAATGCTACCAAACAAAAACCTTTACTTGAGACTGGGGATAGACCGAATCTGGCTCTGTCTGTAACATGTACCTGGTAACCTTAGTGTACTAAAGCTGGTCTCTGTGACGAGAACTAGAAAGGTAAAAGTACAGGCCCCAATCTCAGAGCAAAAGTGAGCAAAAGCCAGAGTCATACACAGACACTGAGCCATTGAAGACAGAAACAGACATCACTAGGCACCGGGACAGATGGGAGGACGTGGGAAGCATTTATTGCAGAAATATGACTAATTGGAACCTTGTGGGTCTGCCTCAGATCACTGGAAGAGGAAAGCTGAAAACTGTAGAAAATCTTGGTTTTAGGAGATGGCAAAAACCCAACCAAAACATTTCTTCGAAGCCTTTGAAGATCTGAGACTTAGGACCAGAGGCAAAGGTGAAGAAGAAACGATAGGGCTTATTCTGATGTTTAGGAAAGAGCACAGGGGAGAACTGAGGGCTTGCTTTGGAATAGGATGCAAATACTCCTCCTGCCACCCCATCAGCAAGGCTTCTTTTCCATCCCTAGTGCCTTGAATTTAAATTTCCTGAGGCTTCTTCCTCCATCCAGTCCCTCTCTCCTTTCTTTTGTCCTATTTACTTTTACCTTACTTATATCACATTGCAGTCCTGGAGGTGTGGATATTTTTGCCTAAGGACTTTACTACTGGGTACCCGCTTTGGACCTGCGTGGTCTTCTAGATCACCCTTGCCTGCCTCTGCCTTTACATCAGCGTGCAGCTCTACTCAACCTCCAAAACAGCCTCTTGGCTGGCTAAGTCACACTCACACATGAGCTCAATAGTGACATGTCATAGATGACATGGTGGAAGGGGATGGGTAGTCAGCACTGACCAAGGCTATCGACCCCAGCAAGGATCTTACTGTCATGGGAGATATAAATAATGAAATGATGCAATAGTGCCAGATGGTGACATTGCTAGGGAGGACATGAAGCAGGGGCCTGGGGATAACAAAGCCTAAGGAAGTGAGCAATGATCTAAAAGCAGAATAGAGAGGGCTGCCACAGTCACAGAATGATCTGAGCTCCATACAGAGGTGCCAAAGGCCTGAGGCAGTAGTAGCAAATGACCATTGGCAGGAACAAAAAGAATACATCTATAGGGGACTGCCCTGAGGACCCCAGAAGCACTTCAGTAGAAGCACTTCAGTAAAGAATATATTGATTCCTTCTTTGACTATAATTACAAGAATGGAACATTAGGAATTAAATAATTTGGGGTGGGAAGGCCATAGGCCATCCCTCAGGGGAAGTTACATAACCTCAAGATTGATTATACATGTATTAGTTTTGCTTAAATCTTGGTCTGTAAAGAAAAGAATGAATACATGTACTTTACTTCTGCCCTGTTTGTTATTTGTGTACTCTATTACCTGCCCCGTGCTTCCTGACTGAGCTAAGAATGTAGCTCAGTTGGTAAGTGACCAACAGATGGGCAGGGTGCACGTCCTACAAGGTCCCCAGCTTGGCCTATCAACTAGTCATTTATGATATCAAAGGCAGATTATAATGCTGTTTTTCACCTGGAATTAAAAGAAAATATAGCAAGATGGGGATAAGAAGCCAGAGAAAAGAATTTTAGTCTTTTAAAAATTTATTTATTCATTTATTTTTCTATTTTCTATTTTCTCATGGACACAACATGGGAACAGAATGGTGAGAAGCCTCCCATGAGAGGCCCGAGGTAAATTCAGAATAGTTCGGTCATTCAGAATGATCGAAAGAATCCTGTTTCTCACAAGAGGACCAGATCCTTAGAGTCTTAATTATTCTTTTTCTTCCCATTCCATCTTGTGTTTGAGTGAGGCTGAAGCAGATGAGGCACACACCTATCGAGGTTCTTCCCAAACCAAACCATGCTCTCTTCACTTTGGTCCAGCAGAGGCTGGGCCCTGACCCCTCATCATTATCGACTGGATCAAGAGCAGCTAAGACATCCCAATTCTATACTGTACAACTGTACGTCTCTAACAGCCTCAAGGTAATGCACACGGCTCTCAGGGATCAGGACTGGAAAACAGACTGTAAATATGACTACAAGGGGTACAGAGAAGACTTGCAATAAAGGAATATTTCTTCATAAAACTGTTTTATAAAGAAAGGAAAAAAGAAAGGAACGCACAGGTTGGAAGCTGGATTCCGTGTCACTGCTCCTCCTAGTCCTTAGATTCTATATAGACCACCCCCAACCCCTGCCAGCTCCTGTGCTACTTCACACTGGCAGAAAGATTCCATCAATCTGAATCGTACTCAGGGTAGTAGCTATGCAGTCAGCAAGCCCAGCTTCAAATCCTGCCTCCATGAGTATCAGACTCGAGAAAGCCTTTACTCTTTCTGAGATGCGATTTTTCTCCATCTATCAGCAGTGGGTGCCGTCCCTCCCACCCTGGGTCTCTGGGAGGAATGAGTAAGTTTCACACAGTTGAATGGTCAACACAAGGCCTGGCATGCAGCAGGCTTTCTAGCATCAGCTCTAACACTTCAAATTCACTGAGACTCAGGTAATGCTAGTTGGCATGTTTGCTAACTTTTGTATGGAAAAGAAAAATGTGTTTTGGAAGCAGTAAAGTTTAAAACTGATACTAAATTAAGGACAAGAATATGGGAGAATAAAGGGGTTTTTAGGACAGTAGTGTAGCCAGGAAGAAAACAACCAA
This sequence comes from Bramus lutescens, assembly GCA_001685075.1. Taxonomy (NCBI): domain Eukaryota; kingdom Metazoa; phylum Chordata; class Mammalia; order Rodentia; family Cricetidae; genus Bramus; species Bramus lutescens. The sequence goes on from LOEQ01007904.1 coordinate 4,337, forward strand.
AGCCTTACTTTGAAAACATTACAGACATTCATATGCATCCATGCAATGGCTCCTCTAATAAAGTCTGTTCCCATTATCCTCATTTGAGCAATCATATATACATGGGAGCAGGAGCTCTCTAAGTATTTGAGAATATTTGCTAATATAATGGGCTGAGAATATACCTCAGTTGCTCCAGTGCTTGCTTTGCACGAGTGAAGCCCTGGGTTTAATACCCACCATGGCCCAAACTGGGTTAAGTGGTATATGTCTGCAATTCTAGCACTCAGGAAGGGGATCAGAATTTCAAGGTCATCCTTAGCTTCTTGGGAATTAGAGACTAGCCTAAACTAATTTAAAATCAGGTCTTAAAACTAAACCAAAACAGTACAGTGAGCCCCTAGCTCCCGTTATCCCCTTTTTGGCTAATTTAAGATGGCAGAAGACAACATATTTAGCAAGAACGGAAGGCAGCCTGCCCGTGAAGTAGAATTGCTAGCGTGGTTTGTGGAAGGAGGGGCTTCATTTTAAGAGTCTGCAGAAGGGAACTCCACCATCAAAGGTTACAGGATGTTTAGAAGAGCGGGGATCCCCAGGACTTGTGGGCCCTAGTGGGTCTAGCCTTGGAAGGCAGCTTTATGAGGAGATGGGGGAGGGGGGTGGCTTGTTCAGATCCTAACAATAAAAGTAAGGCTTTGGGCAAGTCAGTGGGAAACTAGCTACCCAGGGTAGACTTCCCTTTTAGAGCCCCTCCCTTGGGTAAACAGGGCCTACAGCAGCTGCAGGGCTTTTCTGGAAGTATTTATGGGCTCAGCTGCAAAGACACAGAGCTTTCAAAGGAAAATGTGCTTGCGCCTCCCTTCTGAGACCTCACTACCCATGGTTCTAGGTTTATGTAAATGTGATTCCAGTTCCAAAGCATAAAGACTTTGAAGCTGGCCTGGGCTGTGCTTGACTAGCTTCCTTGAACCCTTCTAATGGAAGAACAACTTTTGATATCACGTGACAGCTTGTTGAACCCCAAACCAGAGACGTGAAGAAAATCCTCAGTTTATTTGCTCACCTTTGCCCTAAGCTTTCTCCAGATCCCCAGAGGTACCATGAGAACTTAAACAGTCAACTTAGTCCCCCAAGTCACATGGTAGTGTGCTAACATCTTTTCTGAGACTTGTTGACTACCACTTAGAAGAACTGATGTGACCTGAAGGTCCTCTTGTTTTGTTTGTTTGTTTTTTAAGACAGACTCTTAGTAAGTAGCCTAGGCTGACTTTGAATTAAAACCAATTCTTCTGCTTCAGCCTCCCAAGTCATGAGATTAGAGGGGACACCACACTCTGCTGAAAGCCCTTGATTTGGCAGGCAACCACTGACCCTTAACAATCTAGGGTGGGGGGAATCTTACTCCCCCTCCCTGGGTTCCAAGATGAGCTCACCTTCTCAAAAGATGAGAGACAGGGAGAGACCGCACATCTCATTTGCTATATCATTGCCCTGTGATTGTGAACGAAAACCAACTACAAACTCGCCAAGGACGATGCAAAAATAAACCTTCCCTGGCTGCCTAGGAACAGAAATAGTCCGGGTTCCTGTGGTGAGTCGAACCTTCAAAGGTCTGGGGAAAACTGCAGGAGGAAACCTGAGGAGAGCCCTGTCCCAGGCTATTCTCTGTTGGGCACTAAGAAACCCCAGGCAAGTGAGGCTTTGAGAGGCAATCACAGTGGCATGGTTGTTCATGGTCTTCAGGACAGACACAGAACTCACCCAGGGTTCGGATGGTATTGCTGGGACGGCTGCGTGGGCTGAAGCCATGGGCATTCATGGCTCTCACAGTAAACTGGTAGTTGGTGTCTGGATTAAGGCCTTTGATAACCATGGAGTCCATCTGCAGCCGCTCTTGGATGGTGGTCCAGCTCTTGTCAAAATCTGGCCTTTAATGATTAAAAATAAGAAAAGCAACAGTTCAGAAATACCATAGGGGAAAGAGGCTTGCTGGCTACCGGTAGCTAACACCGTTTTCACTCTGTGAGCAGTGCTCATAAAAGTGAGTTAATATTTCCTATCTGAAAGTGGTCCTGCTTTCAAACCATGACATCACCAACTGTAAGTGTCTGCCAATAAAAGCAAGTAGATCATCTTTAGGGCCAGCTATAAGCACTGCTTAGAGACCATCTACTTCTGCCTGTTTGACCTTGACTAGGATGAAAAGACCCCACATGGGAGAGTTCATCGGCAAGAACTTCATTTTTCCAGATGTTCCCTAAACAATCCTCCCACTTGGCAGTCTCATCCCCAGTGGTCAGGAGAGCAGAGATTCTATCTCTTGGCAATCTGTTCACGAGTAAACAAATGCAGGTTTTATAGGGTGACTGACGGCATGAATTGCCATGGGAACACCCATGATGACTTTGTTCACAGACATTCATAGTCTTAATAAACTATGTCTGTTTCAATGCACTGAATTTTCACATGTCCTTTTGAGGGCCTTGTGGAGAAGGTTGGTCGTCATTTAGACTTTCAATCAATGAGGCAGCATGCACAAAGCCAGTATAATCTCTGGAGATGGATAGAGCCAAATTCACATCTGAGCTCTGCTATATACTAGCTGGTCCTTAATGTATTTATGTCGCAGTTTTCCTGTTTGTAAAATTAAAAATACAGGGACCTAGATAAGGGTACCGCCATGAAGATGACAAGAAATACACATTCTTAGCATCCACTCTGGCATCATGCTATAAATATATGCCATCCATTATCGGCAGGATTTATTTACTTCCGGAGTTAAGAACTCATAGTTACTTGTTTACTGCACATTCCCAGTTCCCATGTACTGCTAACCTGCGTGACTATGAGCCCTTGAGACATAGCCAGTAAGAATGAAGAGGTATTGTAAGTACAAAATGCACACAGGCTTTTAAAGAAGAAATGAAAATTATCTCCTTTGTAAATATAACATTTATTTTATCTTCATATTGAATTCATGTTGACATAATATTTTGGATATAGAGAATTAAAATATTTTTACTAAAATTTGTTTTCCATAGATTGGAGATCTGGTTTGGTGGTTAGGAACACTTATTCTTGCAGAGGGCCTGGGTTCAATTCCCAGATCCATGTCATAGTTCAAAACCACTTGTATGTAATTCCAGTCCCAGGGATTGTCAGGCACATGAATGATTCACATACATGCATGCAGGCAAAACACTCATACACATAAATTAATACATCCTGAACACTTTTAAAATTTATTTTGTCTCTTTTTACCTTTATAATGTCACAATTAAAACATAAACTCCATATAGGGCTGCCTTCTATCTCTTTTGGACAGTGTAGCTCTATCTGAATGTTCTAACTAGTGGGGAAGAAGAAAAACATGGTAGGTAGTGAGAAGGCAAAGTGAAAGTTGGGGAAGGCAGTGCATAGCTGGGGGCCTAACTGGAGGGTGTTGGTGGCTGCTAATAGTCAGTACTTACCAAGTGTTTCAAAGTAACAATATTGTCCTGTTGCCTTAACTCATTTACAGTCTCCAACCAGCTTCTATAGTAGGCACTAATATTAAACATCTCAACCTTTTGTTTCTGTTTTTATATAAAAGAGAAACTAAATCTCTGAAAGGACAGAAACTCTGTCAAAGTTACAGCTGAGAACTGCTGCGGACACCTTGGGTTGAAGAGATGAGGTTAGATTTACGCACTTGATGCTGGGTTAAGAAATGTGGTGACAGTGGACAGAGAACAATTATTAGACCTTCAGGTAGTTCCCTGGCCCTCTCTGGTGCTCAACACCCCTCAGGTCTATAAAGAGTAGGAAACAAAACACGTTGGTACTTGCCTTTTGTGTAGAACGTATCAGGAAAAGAAATAAAAGGAGGAGCCTGGATGGCCTCCATTTCTTAAATGTGCTTGCCTAGGTTTTCACTAGAGAGATTTACTAAAGGTCCAAGAAACGGACATTCCTCAGGTTTACCACACCAAGTGGCTAAGCGTTTTGCACCACCAGACAGTGTCTGTCTGGTCTGGGGACGAAGAAAAAAATCACAGGGCACCTACTGGAGGAAGCAGGGTTCAGTTCTTCTCTGTCTTGTCCTAAAGGTGGAATTCTTCTCTAAAAGGATTTTATCATCAAAGAGAAAAGCTGAGTGAGTGAAAGAAACTCATTTACAAATTCGCATTAGCACAGAATCACCTCACAGAGGAAAGCCACTGGAGATACCAAAAAGTGAAGTCAGGAGAGATGTGGGCTTTCGATAAAACTCTTCCATTATTTGCTAAGCTCCCCCTGTGCTATTTCCAGAGGAAAGAACTCTAATCTCTTCTCTGGGTGTGCGGTTGTTCACCCAGGGCTACTTGCAAAATGTCTGTAGCCATCTTCATCTTCATGCAAAAGTAGCAGGGGTGGGGGAGGGAGGGAGGATTTTATATTCACTGTTCATTTCATGCACACAAAAACCCTATTTCTAACAAAATGATGGAAATCATTAACATTTAATTTCATAATATATAGCTCATGATGACTGAATAGCAGTTCAAAACCTTTAACACTTTGCCTCTGGTTTTGTACCAGGTTTTCCATTTCACTGCTTCCAGAGTCTCATGAGGTACAAAGTACAAAGTTGAGGTCGAGAGAGATAGCCTGGCAGGGGCATTGTCTTAAACCATCCTCAACAATAGCTTTATCTTCTTCCACTAGAGGGAATTTTATCCTAACTACAATGTTGGCAGTCACGTCACCATAGCAACACTCTGCTGACACTTTCCCTAAGGATGAAAAGGTCAAGGTAAGAGAAGTTGACTGAGGATGTGCTGTGGGTACAGGGGACCAACCATTGGAGGGGCTCACACCTGTAGCACTTCCCAAGACATGGTGTGTGCAAGGTCCAGAGGGGTTAGGCCATGAGATCCATGGCTTGCATTTGGAGGGATTAGGCAAAGGCATATGGGTAAGGCACACGAGAGTTAGGAAGGACTATTCAAAATTCAAGGAGTCAATTAAAGTAATCAGGGCATACTCACTTAGTGGTTCACTTTAGTGGGAAGAATTGCTTACCACTAGCAATGCTATGATCTAGCCTATTAAGTGCTTGAGGGTTTCCAGAAATTATAAGCAAGATTTTGTCTTTGAGGCATTCTTTTACTTTTCTAAGTAAAGTTCCTTAGCTTCAATCATATTCTCACAGATAATTATGATTCTCAGAGCTTATGAGGCAGATCTACGGTTCTCCCTTTGTAAACATGGAAAAAGTATAATTAAACTGAAGATGCAGAATCTTATTTTCTTTTATTTCTTTCCTAGCAATATTTGACCACCTTGCCCATTGCCAATCAAAATTTTGGTGAATGATCATTTTCTTGATACCATGAAATTCTGCAGATGGCTGCATTGGCAGGGTCCGTAACAGGAGTTATATTCTGGGAGGCTCCTAGGGGAGTATAAAGACAGCCTACCTCAGGGAGCTAATAATGTCACTGTAGGGAACAGAACATATGGGAGTCAGTGCAGGAACAAAACCTCAAAGAATCTGGAGGAAGTTGGCGAAAAAGGGCGTATTTTAAGACTTTTACTTGAAATTTTATTTGTGTGTGTGTGTGTGTGTGTGTGTGTGTGTGTTCCACCTACAAATAAGTGTCAGGGAAGCTAGCAGAGGGCATCAGATCTCCTGGAGTTGGAGTTGGAGGTGATCACAAGCCGCCTAACTGAACAGCAAGTTTAGTTGGGAACTAAACAGCAAGTTCTCTCAATGGCTGTGCCATCTCCCCAGGCCCAAGAACTGCATCTAAATTGTTCAACAATAGCTGAAACTCTTGAGGGAAGTCCATGGGGACCACGATGAACTTAAATTAAATTACAAAAGTGTTCAGATTTGAACAAATTCAGGGCAGTGGAGAATCCTTAGGTGGAAGAGAGATCCAAATAACATCATATGTGCGATGTAACCTGTTAGGCACCAAGTACGTGTGGGTAAATGGATAGCCAAAGAATAAATACATCCCTGATAAGAATGTCTGTTTAATCTATATAATAGGAAAACATTAATTATGGCTAGGTAAGCAAGCCTATGGCATCTTTCTCCTTACACAGTTAAGCTTTTCTGTCTTGACTTCTGTCTAACCACTGCCCTGCACTTGTTCCTACCAACCGACTTATTAAAAACCAATTGAGTTTATCCCAGAAATTACTTGTGATTTCTCCATGCGTGTTTGAGAAAAGTCCCCACTCTGGGGCCCAGGCTCCCCTTCAATGTCCATCTTCCTGCCTCAGCCTCCAGAGTGCAGGAGCTACAGGCATGCACTACATCTGGTTTCATTTGGGACTTTTGTGTTTATTATAATTGCTAATATTACAGAAAGTAGAGAAACACCAGGTATAAAAATGAGTGTTAGTTATATTGATTTGATAAAGCTGAACCTTAAATAATTGTTTTTGAAACAAGAAGAAGGAAGATCTGTGAAATTGTAAACTTCTCCAAGAATTCTGCCCTCAGCACTGCAAATGACTTTGAGTTTCTGGTTCTCTTGAAGAAACTAGTAGTACAGATGAGATCCTTGAAGTACATAAGAATTTCAAGGTGGCAGCCCAGTCAGTGGGATGACATTCAAAGTACCTGTCATAGCTTTACCTTAACAATGTGGTTAATTCATGTACATGTACAGAATTTATCTTTAAATAGAATGTTTACAGTATTAGTATCACTTTAAAATATAAGTTCTAATTTTAACTGACTTTTAAAAAATCAACCGCTCACCAGCAATCTCAATGCTACTCAGCGAAGACTTCTAAGAAAGTAAGTGGGTGAACGCCATGGCTAATTTCTGTGATGGACCTGGCAGAATTCTGAATTGCCTAAGAGGTGTTGTCTATGAGCGTGTTTCTAGAGGGGTCCAGCCGAGGTGAAAATAGCTTCTCTGCATGGGGATGGCACCGTTCCCTAGGCTGGGGTCCCAGATTGAAGAAAAAGGACGTAAACAGAACAAGAATTTCCATCTCCCTGTGCTTATTGACTGTGGATGCTGTGGGACTGCCTGTCTCAAGCTCCTGCCACCACAGCTAGAACGACTGTCACCACCATACCTTCCACCCCATGGTGGACGATACCCTCAAACTGTGAGGCACAATAAACTCCCTTCCTTTAGGAGTTTCTGTCTGGCATTTTTTTTTTCACAGCAATGAGAAATACCTAATAGGATGAGTGTAGACATATAAACCAACATATGCCCAAGAGATGCCAGCCCAAGCACCCACACACATACACATGCACACGAGTGTATGAACCCCTCCCACAGAAACAAACACACACAATTCTTCCAGGACCTTTGCAGGATGGTACCATATCAGCACAACATAAAACTGGACTGCAAACACCTTGAAACACTTTACTGAAGATCTTGTGAGAAAATGAGAAAGAAAAGATAATTTATTTTTAGATGGTCTGCCCCTAAATAAATATATCGAGGTATTTAATGATTATTGTTTTAATGAGTTTCTAAATTATTTGCCTGCCTGGAATACTCACGTATCTCAGAGAAGTTCAAATGGGTAAATCAGCAAAAGAGGACGTGGGGGATGGCTTCCTAACAACAATGTAAGTGGTTAAGAAGACGAAGTAGATGGTGGTGGGTGGAATTCTCAAGGGAATAAAGAAAAAAATAGCTTTACATGACCAAGTTAAAAAAAGCATTAATAAAGATCTTAGTAGCTTGAATTAAAAAGAAGAAGAGTCTTATTTAAAACAATCCAAAGAATGTTAAGAAATACAGATATTTGTTTGAGACATTAACTCTCTGTACTGGCTAGTTCTATGTCAACTTGACACAAGCTGGCATCATCAGGGACTCAATTGAGGAGGGATCCCCAGTTGAGAACATGCTCCCAAAAGATCAGGCTGTAGGTAAGCCTTTAGGAAATTTTCTAAAATTTCTAAAATTTCTAAAATGTAGCAATTGATGGAGGAAGGCCCAGTTCATTGTGGGCTGTGCCATTTCTAGGCTGAGTGGTCCTGGGTTCTATAAGAAAGCAGGCTGAGCAAGCCATGAGGAGCAAACTATTGAGCAGCTCTCTTCTGTGGCCTCTGCATCAGCTCCTGCCTCCAGGTCCCTGCCCTACTTGAGTTCCTGTCCTGACTTCCTTTGACTGTTACATGGAACTGTGAGCAAAATAAACCCTTTCCTCCCCAAGTTGCTTTGGTCATGGTGTTTCATCACAGCAATAGAAACCCTAACTAAGACACTCTCCATAAAATGTGTGACAGAATTCTAAATTATTTCAATGTAAGTGCAAGGGGAAGGCCAACTCAAATGGAATTTAACAGGACACTAACAAAAATCTCATGTTAGTTTTTTTTTTTTTAAGCAAGTCAACTCAGTAGACTTATGGGGTGAACCATAGAGTAAAAACCTACCACAGAAAAGACACTAATCTGGACTTTCCAAGTGGTCACATGCTCCCTATGAACTCTGAGGGTCATGTGCTATTGAAAAGGCCCACAGCTCCGAGCAGGAAGTGTTTTTCTATGTTGTTCACTCTGCAGGCCCTTGACCACTAGAGCCAGAGTTCAAAGGGTGAGCACTGCTGGGCTTAAATGCACAAGATGTAGTGAGCCTAGGACACAAGAGACTGTATCCTGCCATGATGATGTGAACACGTCTGTGTTTTCCACTTGGGAATAGGGTGTCCAATGGCTTCTTACAGAGATGCCAATGGCAGCTCATTAGAAGGAAAGCCTTTTGGTGTCAAATAGGAGTGGTTAGGAATAAAGGTGCATGCCTTGGGAGGAATGACCTTGGTAGTAACGGCTGTAGAGGCAAAGGCAGGTGGCCATCAGTCATGGAGGCTTAAGTAATAAGTGACTTCCAGAACAGGGTAGGCAGCCGGACTGACTTTACTGCCTCTGACCTCAATCTATTCAATGATTCTATTCAATGATTCAGAGCAATGCTTTCTCTATGACCCACAGAAAAATGTGTGCTGGGTACGGTGACCCTATAAGCATCTCTCTTTCTCTCTTACACACACATACACAACTGAAACAAGTTTCACAACCCCCGTTTATGCCCTATGTGACATTCTCTCATATTTTCTTTTTTATTATATCACAACCTCCTTTTGAAAAATGGTTGGTCAGGATCTCCCCAATTAGTTCAAGTACCGTCAAATCCATCATCTTTCACAATTTGAGAACCGGTGCCCTTGAAGCTGAGGTGAAAGTGAAAGTTAAACATCTTACAAACATAACTAGGAAACTGGGCTCAAAGTGGTTACTTCACACCAGGAAACTGTTTTAGAGAGTAGACTTTGTTGGAGCAGAAAGCCACACTCCTGGGGACACAGTAACACATGCACAATGGTCCGGAGGGCAGAGGCTGCCCTCCAGTCGGAGGTAGAGTGGATCAAGCCTACAGTACCACCAGATACATCTGGCCTATTTCAAAGCTCTGATGACTCCCTTATTTAACATTTAACATTTGCTGAAGGACATTGGATTCACTGATGACTTAAGACGATCTCCGGTTCCCCAATTTTATTCTTCGTGAGCCTCAGCTCACGTGCCAGTGTTGTGGGTGTCCGAAATCTCCTGGTGCTTGGACCCCAGCTCTGCTGGTTACCACACTGATTACCACCTTCAAATACAGTTTCTTTAACTTCTCTGTCTTCCCTTCTAGACTGCAAGCTCATGGATCATTGGGACTTTGTCCTGTTGGTCTCTAGGATCCTTGAGAAGTCTGCATAGTCTTTCAAAATATAAATACTGAAATCGCTCTCCCCCTTAAAACTTTCTGTGGTTCCCTTTTCCCTTCAGGATAGAAAGCAAACTCTTTCTTAATGCCTTTCTTGGTCGGACCCCAGCTTACTTTTCTCTTACCACGCATAGCTCCAGGCTTTCTAAGCAATTCCGAGAACATTTTCTTCTTGCCTCTAAGCCATTGCTTAAGTGGCTTCCTCTAGCCTAAGCCTTTCAGATTGCTCCCTCCCTCCTCTTCTGAAGTTATCTCTGATGTCTCTGTCCTAGCTACTGTAAGAAGCCAGCCCAGATATCTTCAAAACTGGGTCGCCCACAAATATGTGCAACTTCGATGCATCGATTAAAACTTTCAAAAGTAAAAATAAGTTTGGATGCCAAGTGCACATTCCCTGAAGCCGGTGTCCCTACCCCTGGTGTGTCACTCACCACTCTGGACTATGCTCATCTATATCCCTCATGACACTGTCCAAAAGCTTGAGTCACAGCTTGTTCACCTCTAAATCTCTTGCCCATGATCTGTAGACATATGTTAATAACATGGGCTTCTATGAATAGATGTTCACATGACTTTTTTAATAGGGGTGTTTGAGGAAATTAAATATTAGGAATAACAGGATACCCTAACAATGGTCAAGGAAACCCAGCTGTCTACCTTTATGGGAACACATCACTGAGGTCCTAAAGCCCACAGGTGCTTTCTTTTTTTTTCTTTTAAATATTTATTTATTATGTATACAATATTCTGTCTGTCTGCCTGCAGACCAGAAGAGGGCATCAGATCTCATTTCAGATGGTTGTGAGCCACCAAGTGGTTGCTGGGACTTGAACTCAGGGCCTTTGGAAGAGCAGGCAATGCTCTTAACCACTGAGCCATCTCTCCAGCCCCAACCACAGCTGCTTTCTTAGGACAGTGGTATAGCAGAGTAGCGGAGACAGACCTCATACTGCTGGTGGAGCAAAAATGCTATCTGACCCCTCAAGAAAAGGCCTGACAATGCCTGGCCTACAATTGCAGTCTTTCACCTTCTAATGCCACTGTGACTGTCTGACAAAGCCCATGTAGCCCTTCTTAGAATGGTTTCATGTGCAAAATTTTAAACACAGTACTGCAACCAATAGGTTGACAACAATAATCTAAGTAATAAACATAGTTTTTCATATGAACTATATTATTAAAATGTTAAGAGAACCCAGCAATGAATTTCAGTCACTGTAATAATTTCAGTATAATGATAAACACAGATGCTATTTTGAGATATGTGCAGCAATTGTAATGGGATAAGAAAAGACCAATCTGATGGTGATGGAATTCCCAGGAACTCTTTGTGCCTCTGTGGTTTGAATCATCACTGATTTACAAAGACAGCGCTGAGTTCCACAAGTCAAAAGGAAGAACATAGTTATCTTCTACCCAAGAACAGAGACCCTTGAATTCTATCTAAAGGGCCATTTAGGGACCTGCAGACTGCAAGATAAGCAGTTGGCTCTAAGGGAAGACACACAATCCCATAGATCATCCATGACCAACAGGCCAGGAGTGAGAGAAAGCCCTACATACTCCACAGAGCTTCCACTGTCAATCATGCAGGGAGTTTTATGCAAATTTTGCTCCTCACAAAAATGAACTGTGGTGTGAAGTCCAAACCATTAAGTCATCACATTAAAAAAAANAATTCCCAGGAACTCTTTGTGCCTCTGTGGTTTGAATCATCACTGATTTACAAAGACAGCGCTGAGTTCCACAAGTCAAAAGGAAGAACATAGTTATCTTCTACCCAAGAACAGAGACCCTTGAATTCTATCTAAAGGGCCATTTAGGGACCTGCAGACTGCAAGATAAGCAGTTGGCTCTAAGGGAAGACACACAATCCCATAGATCATCCATGACCAACAGGCCAGGAGTGAGAGAAAGCCCTACATACTCCACAGAGCTTCCACTGTCAATCATGCAGGGAGTTTTATGCAAATTTTGCTCCTCACAAAAATGAACTGTGGTGTGAAGTCCAAACCATTAAGTCATCACATTAAAAAAAAATCTGTTTGACCTTCAGTTCCCTCAGTTGCTCTTTATTTACATATTGGTCTAAACTAATCAAATGACAGATGGATGGAATGGGGTAGTGATAAACTTGACTGGCAGTTTGTACTAGGTGGGCCAGAGGGGAGCAGGCTTTTTCATTCCAGTTAACAAATGTCTCCCAAAGCTGCTACATCAGAATTTCATTTATTTTTCCTTTTTATTAAGAATTTTTTAATACAGTCTTTTCTCATTTTACATGGTTATTCCCATTCTCCCTCCCTCCCCCACCTTTCCCCAACCACAATCCACTCCTCAGAAAGGGTAAGGCTTCTTTCTCATGGGGAGTCAACAAGTCTGACACTTCACTTAAAGATGAGATCAGGGCCCTCCCTGCTATATCTAGGTTGAGCAAGGTATCCCTCCAAAAAGAATGTGCTCCTAGATGCCAGTTCAAGCACTAGGGATAAATCCTGGTCCTATTGCCAGTGACCCCACGGACTGCCCCATTCAATTTATATCAACTCCCACCACCCTGACCAGGATTTCACTAGGAGGCATCACAGAAGGAAGAAATGAAGTTTGAAGGGAAAGACCTGTAGAACCCAGGGTCTTAATTCTGCAAAAACATTTAGCCCTTCCATCTAAGTCTGAGGCCTAGTAGAATTTCTAGGACCTTGTGCTAGTCTGCAAGGTGCTTCTGAGATTTGTAGTTTTAAAAATAAAGTAATAAAAGGAATCCCTGCATCATTTGTTAACTTGAGTCTCACCTGACGTCCAAACCAGCCAGGCTTCTTTTTGCTCATTTGGTTCTTTTCTCAAGGCATCTGATACTAGAGCACCTTAACTTCCTAAGCACTTTCTGGGGGGGGTTCATTCTTTTCCGTTCTCTCTAAATTGGTGGTATTAGCATAGTTCCATAGGGCTGTAGTTCAGAAACAGAGGGACTTTCTCAGCTGACAGGAGCAACAAAATAACAGAGAATAAAAGAAATCTCAAATGTTTTCAATGCTAACATTTGAGGGCCAGAAAAACCAACACAGGCCATGTTCCTCTTAAATATTACAGTCATTCATCTGGTTATTGCTGTGAATTCTAGTCATGAGTAAAGTTCTGGGAAGAAAACTGCTGGTTCACCTATTTTAGAAGACTGTTAAACCTCAGGGTTCACTCCATCTGGGATCTGGGATGAAGTTGCAGTCAGAGCCTTCAAGTGAATCACAAATACTGAGATTACTTGAAGCTTCATCATACATACTGCATTGATAGCCTTAATTTGTTTATTTTTACATTTAGAATGCGCTTATGCGTGTATGTGTGTAGTGCACACACATGAATGCTTGTATGTGTGCATTTGAGCATGCTCACAGGACAGCCCACATGTGGAAGTCAGAGGATAATATTCTAGAGTCAGTTTGTCCCTTCCATCATGAGGGTTCAGGAATCAGGGTGGGCACCAAGCTCCTTTGCCTGCCCAGCCATCTCACAGGCTCCTTCTCAGCACTGTGTGGTTAGAAAACAACAGCAGCAAAGATCTTGCAGTGGTGGGTGGACAGTGACAGTAGCCTGAAGGGGCCGGGCCATGGGTAGGATGAGTGCATGCAGATCCAAGTCGGGCCTTTCTGGCTTTTATATCTGCAGCTGGTGAGGGAGAATGTTGGCTGCCATAGTGGCATCTGACCCTAGCGATACAAGATTCCTTGAACCACATTTCTCTAATGGTTTTTACATTATTTCCTTAAACACAAATGGCTGGTATTGCGATCGCTTCTAAGTGGCTCAGGGTAAAAACATAAAAAGTCCTTGGTGGGGCCCTCTTCTAAGTGCTGAGAGACATCTTTTGCCTTTTTCTGAACATCTGTATTTTCTGGCTAAAGAAAGTCAGACTCACAGGGATACCCAGCTTGGTTGGGGTTACAGCTAGTGACTTAACCCAATGGCTACCAGTGTTCAAATCTACTCCAGCACCTATATGACGTGTACTATTGTGGAAGAGTCAAGGTTCCATTACTTTCAGTGACACACTCTTATAGTTCTCCTCTTCCTCTATCAGTCTCTGCTCTCATTCTGGCTTCAGAGCCAATTCCTCGTACCCAGGTACTTGTCTCAAACTGTGCTTTGCGGGCACTGAAAGCTATGAGAGGTGTTGGAGGCTCAGGATGGAAGGTGCATGTCTAAGGGCCACATGCAGACTGGAGAGTTGAGGGAGCAGCATTTGCTCCTGGGGCTTCTGGTTATGAAGAACATACTTTCATTTTCCACTTCCAGTGTGCATGCAAGACTAGGAAACTGTTGTTTTCATTTTTTTATCAACGTATCAGTCATAAACTGAGCTGAAGAAAATGTATGTTTGAGCACAAAACTAACAGTCAATGAGACCCACCCTCCTGCGGGGGATTGCACAGATGATCTGCAAGCCGATGATAAAACATTTGCCTTTCTCAAAGTTTAAAGTATTATATTTTGTTCTGTTGGTGTTGTATAATTTATTTGTGGGAGTAAATCATGTGTTAAAGCCCCCCCCGGCTTTTGAGATGAGAAAACTGGCTTCTGAGAACCCCAAGTATTGCTCATTCAACTCACATTAGAACCAGGATTAGAATCATTTCTAGTCTAGGCACACACCAGCCTTTGCCTACCAGGTATGTTGAGGGACAGGATTATGTGCTACCTTCAGGGAGGAGCCTTGGTCTGATCTTTGTCACAGTGCCCCTCCTCCTCCCTCTCTTCCTCCCTTCTTCCTTCTTTCTTCTCCACCTTCATTCCCTTTCTCTTTCTTTCTTATTCCCTTTGTTCCTTGCTTCCTCTTGTCTTTATTTCCTTCCTCTTTTTTCCTTCCAGGTTTTCCTATCATCTATTTGTCACTTCCCAAGAGTTGTTTCCCTTTGAGGATGACCACCTCTTGAACATTCAGCCCAGACACTCCATGTCTGACTCCCTCCCCACCCCTCCCACACCTATGGTTCTTTCAGAGCTTACAATATGACTGGGGCTTGATTACTTCATAAATTCTCTCTACTCTGGCTACTGTGATGAGCTAGGAAAATGGAAAAGGACCGAGACTCGGCTAGTCAGAATACATATCAAAATCCTGCTGGATCCAAGAAGAAATCCATACTCTCTTGTTAAGCTTGAAGACCACAAAACTTAAGGGTATGGGAAAGTCTGCTGGAAAAATCAATCAATGAAGGAGAGTGATGGATGGGCAGACTGCTGAGCTGGCATGGATCTAGTGCTCCCTGACTTCAGCCTTGCCACTGGACTTTCTAGTCACAGAAGCTGATATGTTATTGCTTCTGCCACTTGGAATTCATTCAGCAAGTCCTGCCTGAAAACAAGATCTGAAGACATAAATGTCTGTTTCCCACAGCCCAGGAATAAACCGGGAGGTCAGGACAGAAAGACAACTCATCAAATCTTGACAGGACCCTTTGGCTCGGGTTCAGAAAGCCTGAGGAGTAAGGTCCTGCCGGGGCTCTTTAGGAATCCACAACATCGAGGCCTCAGAGGAGCCCCTCATCTTTAATGTAGGGCAGACCGACTTCATTCACTCAGCTTCTACCCAGAGTCAGATGGAGACCCAAATTTAGGCCGAAGACCTTGCATTGGGAATTCCTTTTGTTAAACTTTTCTTCTTTAAAGAAAGAAAGCAAGCTGCACAAATGCATAGGCAATCATGAGTTCTACATGAATTTCTACAGCTTATCAAACTGAGGAACAAGAACTTAAGATGAAGGTAGAAGGGAAGAAAGCTGAACGCAACTTCAGAAACTTGCCCCAAGGAAATATGGATCCGGGAGACACAGCGTGTGGTGCTTGTCTATAAAGAGTTCTTCCCTCTCCTTCTGAGAAAAGCCATCAAATATTTAATACAAATACAGTACTTTAGAGTCAGAAGGGCAAGTTTCCAGCCTGAAATGCTGGCCAGCTTGTTGGTAACAGTACAGACAGAACTTTCAGAACTCAGAACTGTGGCTAGAGAAGAAGTAGAGGAGATGGTGTCACCAATGACTACTCATCAAAGACATTCAGGGATAAATGCTGGCCCAATGGCTATCATGGTCCACCATGACTTTGGACCACCTTAAACACACATTGGCTGAAGTGCAGTGATGATCCCACACCCTGATTAACACCATAGGGAGTAACTGTGGTGCAGCTGTGGTCTGTGACTTGCCCTGTGACTTACCTGATGAACTCCACAGAGTAGTACTGAATTGGGGCACTTCCTTCATCTTCTCTGGGTTTCCAAGAGAGAGCCACCTCAGAATCAGAAACCACAAGGACGCGTGGCTTATGGGGTGCTTCAGGAGGCAGGCAAAAATCTAGACAGGATGACAAACACAGCTAGACTTGGCTGGTGATGGAGAGGATGGATACATTAAAAACAGGTGCACATTCTACTACTGAAACATATTTACTTGGTATGGCATCAAAACGCAAACCAAACAATAGAAAACACTGATGTTTTTACTATTTAACGTAGGCTCAGTGAAATCTTGCCTTTCTCCCCCCAGAACCTCTGGCTGGCAAGCAACTCAATTGGGTCGGATGTCTCTGAGAGCCATGATGTGTACCCCTGAAGATCATTTGCCACACTCCATCTCCTCCTATCAATTGTTCGTCTGCTTCCATGTTGTAATTGGTACTTAACCCCAAGGAAACTGAATACCCATCGTTACTGCCACATATTTTCCAACACTTCTGTTCGTGTGCTTTGTGTATGTACTGATGACCAGTGGTAGGACAGGTGGCATGTGTCCTCACGTATGAAAAGGATCCCATCACCTGGTGCGTGCTACTCTCCACATGTCCAGACTTCCACACCTTCAGGTTTTATGTACACTACTGTTTAGGCCTGGAGGGTTTTCCCACCATTCTAAAGCACTTCCTGTAGTACAGGGTGGAGACTGATTAGCATCATTTCTCACCAGAGAGCACAGGGTGAACAGTAGCTGCCGAGGACCCAGCATTGTAATCCAGTGTCCACCTCTGCATGGCATGAATGAACTGTTGCTGGATTTTTTCCCCTCCCTTTCGCCTTCCTCACTGTCTGGATTCCTACCCACCCGTTAGTCTCACTTTTTATTGTCTCAGTGAGTTCTTCCTGCATTCCTACGTGCTAAGTCCCTGCAGCCTGTGGGACTATTTAAGTCTGTTACTATACGCTAATCAGTCAGTGTCTTGCCTTACCCTGCTGAGGTCTGAGAGAGCAGAGGCATGCTTACTGTGGCCACCACTGGCCTCGCAGAACCCAAGATAGTCTCTGGCATGTGATGTTTGCTGAGTGAATGCATAAATAAATGGAGGCCCTTTCCCATCATTAATTGATTTGAGCCTAATTTTACCTCGAGACAAAGTGGTCACGTGCCGAGGAAAGCTAGGCCTCCCTTTGCCAGTCTGGCTGTAAGCAGCTATGCTCACTTGATACTTGGTGCCTGGCTTCAAATCTCCAATTACTTCCTCCTGTCAATAATCAAACAAGAAAAGTGCCAAAAATTAGGAGTTCTACTTGGACACTCTAGACCAGTGGTTTTAAGCCTCTGGGGTCGAACCCCCTCCCCCTCACGGTCACAAATCAAATACCCTGCATATCAGATATTTACATTATGATTCGTAACAATATCAACATTACAGTTATGAGGTAGCAACGGAATAGTTTTATGGTTGGGGTCATCACTACATGAGGAACTGTATTGAAGGGTCACAGTGTTAGGAAGGTTCAGAACCACCAATCAGGACCGTTTCTGTAAGGTTTCTATCTTGAGATCTCTGGGTACATGCTTGGGACAAAGACGGTTTGCTCTATCTAGGTTTTGGCCAGGTTACAAAGTTTGCACAAAGCCAAGCATCACAACGTATTTCTCAAGTGCAGAGGGTTAATCTTCACTAGCATCCACAGGCGCCCAGAACTGGAGCTTATCGGAACCTGCTGCCCTCAGGCTGCTGCTGCTCACGAAGGAACTTCTCAGGGATACCTCAGTCTTTCTTTCCATTTGCATGTTGCCATGTTGAGGGGCCAGCCACATGCTAAACTTGAGTTTTTATGTGTACCCATGGACTAAGGGATGGGAATATTGGTTCTCAAACTTTAAATGGCTGGAATCACCCAGAAAGCTTTCTAAAGGTAAATTATGGGCTTGATTCCCTGAGTGCCTGATTCTGGAGTCCTGTGTGAGGAATGGCCTAAGAATTTGTTGCAGTTCTGACAAGTTCCTAGATGATGCTGATAGCGATGCTGATGCTGGCTGCTTCCTGCTCCCTGAGAACTGCTGGAACTAATAATGATGGATGCACGTGTGAACTTCCTCACAAAAACACCGAGTGGAAAGCCCTACTGAAGATTTGCTCCCTCGGCTTCAGGACGAGGTGTGTCTCCACAGTGCTAAGTGGGAGGTGCAGCCGTAGTTAGTGCTGTGGTAAGGCACCAGCTAGGAGCCAACCTGTTCTGGCTGAACCCTGATTTCCCCACCCTTCTCTATCTGTGCTATTGGCACTCAACTTCCCGAGTCTCAGATTCGTCAGCAATGGACTCGTGTGGTCATAGCATTAGGATCACGTGTGCATCATACTGTAGTTGGGACCTAGGTCATGCTCAAGAAGCAGGTTGTGATACCCACTGTCCAGGATCTGTGATGACTCTCCTCTGCTTACTTAAGTTCATCATTCACTTCAGGGTTCCAGTTCTTTCCTTCACACCTTTCTGGACCACCTAAACCTGGTGATCACACCTATTGAATATTTTGCCACTAATTTGGTCCTTATATACACATAGTTTGCACATTTCTCATCCAAAATGACAAAAACCAAAGATTTTTTTCTAGCACTAATATGGCATCAGAAGTCAATATATTTGACTTCATGGGACAAGTCAGACAAAACCACTTGTGAACTAAGAATATTGCCTGAAATTATCGTCAAACTGTGCAATTAGGAATTGATGAGACATGAATGATTTGTGTTTATAATTGGGTCCTATCTCAATTTTATCTCATCTCTCTCTTTCTTACACCTACACGCACACACACACACACAAACAGAAAGAGAGAGGGAGAGAGAGTCCAAAAATATTTTAAATCTGAAGCTCTGATCCGAAGCATTTGAACAAGGGTCAACCAACTTGCACTGCGAACTGTTACTGCTCCTCCAGGTCGTAAACCATTGAACTGCTTGAGAGCTGGGGCCACATCCTATTTGTATTCCCAATATCATTAGATGCTTCAGCTTGACACTGACATCTCTGTTGTCCTCCCTCTCCATCACCCAGTCAGTGATCAGGGTAGCTGACGACACCTTCTTCATTCCACTGGACTCTATGCTATTTTATCCCAATAGTCGTTTAAATCTAAGCCCTCACAATGAAGACAATAGGCTGATGCTGTCTACCACAAGTACTGACCATACACCCATAGTACTATGCTAAAGTTACCTTCCTAAATCTCAAATCAGATCCTATCACTTTGCATTTTAAAATCCCCTTAGCACAGCCTATGTGTGTTTCCCCTGCTTCATCCTCCTAACATCCTCCATGCCATCGCCCCTCCTGGCATTCTACATTCCGGTCATACCTAACAACTTGGCAGCGATCACACTTATGCCATTCAATTCCTTGCCTCTGGGCCTTTGAACCTGCTGCTGCTCTCCATGAAATGTCCTTCTCGCTACTCTTGCCTGGCTCACCCTGCCCATCTTTCATGACTCAACTGAGACATTACCTCATTTCTCTACTCCATCCCTCAGTCTGGTTAGATGCCCCTCCTCTAGGCTTCTTTGGTGTCCTTGGTGGGCCTCAATTTTAACACTGCTAACCTTGTATTGTAATTGCCTGTCATTTGTCACCTTCTCCCCACCCGGTTAAGGACGGGATGGAACTTCCTATTCCCCTGGTATCACAGAGCTTAGCATACTATTGTCAGACACACTCCTAGTGCTCATGTGGGGTTTTTTATGAATGAATAAGTGAACTTGGGGGAAATGAAAGAAAGAAATCAAGAGCCAAGATGTCCCAGAGTAGCAGATTACCTCATCAAGAAAAGAGCTTCAACTACTGACCCCTCTATCTTGATCAATAGCACCTTCCATGGCTTGAATGCATCCTCCTCAAGTTCATGTTCATCAACTAATATAGACCTGAATTCTCAATACAACAGTGCTAGAGATTGAGCCAAGCCCTATGTGATTAGATTATGAAGACAGAGCCCTCAGGAATGGATTAATTCCATTATGTACTGTGGGAATTGGCTAGTTATTGAGGGAAGAGGCTGGTTATTGAAGGAACTGGCTCTTAATAGTGGGAGCAGGAAGCTCAGAAAGTCAGGGTACAAAGGTAGTCTGTTTGAGTTCACCCTGGCCTATAGCTACTCTGTCTCAAAAAATAAACAAAAATAAATAAATAAATATTGAAAAGTATAAATTGAGGCGAGCTGGCCCCTTTCACTCCTACAAGTTCTGGGGCTCCTTCACCTTCCACAATGGGACGAGGCAGCAGGAGGCCCTCACTGGATGCTGAGCAGTGTGACAGTGGTCCTCTTGGACATCCAGAACTCAGAGACATGAGCCAAATAAATGTCTCCTCTTTATAAATTACCCATGATGCTCTATGTTGTAGCAGTACAAAACAAGTTATGACAGCAACCATGCTCTGGGCTCTGCAGTCAACAACTCCAAAGTCACGGCTGAGTGTCCTTTGCCCACAACCATGTGTGTCCTCAGATCTGAAGCCATTCTTCCATTTCTATCTCAGATTCCCTTGGCTCCTTGTCCGGGCCACTTCTATGGCAGTCCAGAAGATGTCTGTTTCTAAACTTTCCCTTTGCTCCTTCTCTCTCTGCTACACACACCTTCACAGAGGATTTCTGCTGAACACGAGGCCTGTGTCCATAGTGCCTCTCCTGCTCTGCTTCCTAGAACCTTACCTCTACCTTCTATCCCAGGGTTTAGGTCAAATCGAAAGGTATAGTCGAGAGCGAGTGTGTGGGTCCGAAACCTAGGTTTTGCTCCTCTCCCAACTGACACTCCAGGCTTGTCCCAAAGAGAAGAAATACTTTCAAATCAAGTGAACGCTCTACAGGCTTTTGCTGTGGAAACCTTTTCTCCCAGAAGTCACCACAATATATGAAAATGGAGTAAAATTATATCATTTCATAGATTGCTCTTGATTTTGCTAGGAGTTGATACCAAATCTCACTATCATTAATTACCATTGGTGGATGTTTTATTTGTTCTTTGTGTTTGTCTTTGAGCATGTACCCTTATTTAATTCAATGTTCTCGGAACATATACTAGTAAGTGACAAAATACTGATCCAAGCCCGCCTCACTATGACTCTAAAACCTGAGTTCTAATGGAATTGTATCTATGCTGAAAATATTTTGTGATGCTTATTATTCATTATTATTTATTCATTTATTATTATTTCAATAATAAATACTTACAAACACTGAAATCTAGATTACTATTTAACTATGAACATGAATGTTCATAGATCAGAAATGTGAGTGTATCAGAAATAAAAACCAAGAAAAATTCTATTTGTCGAAGTGGCATATATGCATTAGCAAGGACTCAGACTGCTCAGCAGACAGGTAGAGGAGTGCTACCCTCAGATGGGGAGAGACAGAGGGCGACTGTTTCATGCTAACCAGGTGGCCTAATCATTGTCAGAGGTTGAGTACTGAGAAGTTGGGGCCGTGAAGAAAGAACTGGAGTCGGTGATTTACTGTCGTTTCTTCTGCTGACACTTCTCCTCCCAAACAGAATTTCTCAGAATCTTGTGGCATTATTAGTAAAATACCAGACAATTCTACAAATCCTTCTATGCCTATCCTTGGATATCCTGTAATTGCTACTCTAGCCTTTCATGGAACTGGAGAAAATATTGAATATGTTGTTCTTTAAATAAAAAAGTTTTCCTCTGTTCTGTTGCTTTGTCAAAGTCTGAAAACAAGCTGAGCTGTTCCTCTCTCTTGCACTTCATTTCTACTGAAGATGCTTTCTGGGAGAAGCCAGAGTGAACCCAGCAGCCTCCCAACCTCCCTTTCCACTTCTTCTTTGTATGATTTTTTTTTTTTGGCAAAGTTGGATGCTGCAAGACAACCCTGATTCTTATTTGTCTATTCTGGAGTGCAAAAAAATCACTTCCTAAAGTCGCATCCTTTGTCTATAGAACACTAAGACCATCTGTCAATGAATATGTGTCCACCAGCACACATGTGTAGGAGATTTTAAAAGGCAGGTCAGTTATTTCACTGAGCTCAGAGAGAAAGTTTGAGTAACCGAACTAAGATATCTCTTCCCTGAGACTCTTGCCCTCTTCGTGGACTGCCACGGCATCACACTTGCATCTCATGACTGGTTTAGCCAAATATTTTTATACAGAATTTTGGAATTTGTAAGATCTGGGCACACTACTGCATTCTTCAACCCATCCAATAGCTTTGAGAGATCAGTGCTATGATCCACATGTTATAGATTCTGAAACTAGATCAATAACGACACCAGTATCCCAAGCAACAGTGACTCTAACTTCCATTATAAAACATTCTATCTCTTAGTCTTTCCAATCTCCTCTGCCAGACATAGCACATTAATATCTAAGGTTAGTCTCTGGTTGTCCAAAGTTCAAGGCCCTTCAGTGCCTTAAGACTCCCTCCATTTACAATTTGATCTTAGGACTCTATCTCTTCATATCATTCACTCCTCATTCATAATAGAATCCCTTATTGTTGCAGTTAGCAACTTCAGACCATGGGGATGAGGGAACAAAAGGCTGGCAGAGCAGCGGGGTGGAAGGCAGGATAGAGAGCTGGGCCATGTCAAGAGATGTCCAACCTCCCTTCCTCTGGCATCGTCACATGAGCAAAATCTATCCAGTAAGACAGAGATGAAAATGCAGAAGTCATTTTCAGAGTGATCCCTCAGAAGGAAGGAGTGGGTGGCTCCTTGCCTCTTTTCCTCATTCATTGGCTACAATGTGGCTGTGGCAGTTAACAACTTCAGACCATGGGGACGAGGGAATAAAAGGCTGGGAGGGGAGTGGGGTGGAAGGCAGGATAGAGAGAGCTCATCGATGCCACCTGCACAATCATGAGTCCCCGGGGATCTAATGCCTGCACACACCGTGAGATAGAGATATAGAGTGAGGAAGAGAGACAGAGAGACCACGAGTAGATAAAAACAATCTTAAAAAGGGAAATGATCAATGGGATGGAAGAGGACCTGGGGCTACAATCCCCCTGGTGTGGAATCTCTCCTGAGCACTATAAGAGAGTTTATACTCTTGGTGTTTTCCCACTAAGATGCACAGGCATTTTTTGACATGCCCTCTACTGACCAACATAGCTGCAGTCAGGAAATATGGTTAATCTATCCATGTGCTGTCAAAGAGATTCAGCAAGGTCACATCTGCTCATCTGGGAGAGTGGGAACCAGAAACAAACCCTCTAATGCCTAAGATTTCTCTCTCTAACTTTAGATATGACCTGAACAAAATCAATGTTCTCTCTCAGGCAGACCAGTAGAGTCCAAAGAACTGCCCCAAGCCTCTAGGTAAGCAACACAAACTACTAAGATAGCAGAAGAAACCAGACCTTCCTATTTCTGTTTTATCTCTTCTGTTAAGATTCTGTGGGATTTTATGATGTAAATAATATATTAGTATATAGTCCTACATGTATAATTTATAAATACATAAATATACATATAGTGGTGTGTGCTCAAACACTTAACTGATGATACCTGATCAGAATGTAAAAAATTCACCAGTCTAACCATTACTTTCTGGCTCTAATTCTCAAAAATATTATCAAGTTTTCATCGCTGGATTTCATTATTTTGTTTTCCCAAGTAGAGCTGCAAGTCATCTTTCTAAAGGGGACACACAAGGCTAACCAAATCAGAAGCTTCTAGAAGCTTCTATCAAGCAATCTCTAAGGATTCCTTCCACATTGTCATCCAGGTTACATTGGCCAAATTATCTGGCGCTTTGTTTCTCCCCTTTCGTTTAAATCTGACTAACCATGTGTCAACCTAGTTCCCTACTTGAAATTCAAGCTGGAAAATCAAGTCAATCTTTTTGGCGATGGGGCCTGTGTTACGATAAGGATACTCTGGGGAAGTTAAAGTAAGGATGAAAGAGGTTTGGGGCTGGGGGGCTTCCCCAGTATGCTGTTCACGAGTTTAAATATTTTCTCCTTTTCAATCAGCTTTCCATAATCTTAGAGCAGAGTTCAAATGACTTCAGCCCTCTAGCCTTTCCTTGCCATGTGAGATAACACACCAGGGACAAAGACGCTAATGCCCTTCTTAGATGGTCACAACCCCACTTGCCTGCCCCAGGATTAGTTATCTACGGTGGGCCATAAGACGAGGGGATGTAGAGAATTCAACAAGTTGGTCAAGAGAACTCCCTTTCCCTGATCCGGGGCTGTGGTTGGGTTTCAATCTCCTGAAGACATATAAAAAATTGCCTGATGATCAAGAGGTCCCTGAAGAGAGAGAAAGAAGGGAAAGCAGAAGAGAACTAAAGAGGAAGAGAAAATTTGCATGGCTAAATGCAACCGACAGGGCTCTGGCCTCTGCCCACAGGTGTGGCAGAGGCAAATACACTCCTTTCTTTGCCATGTGAACTATATTAAACACTTCCTAGGTCTCATTCTGTGCAGCAGTGCTGAGAGCGCCTCAGCCGTGGCCTCATTTAGTTCTCACCATGTCTGTATGCTATGGGTTGATAAAGCACAGAGGTCCCAAATCCCCCCCGTCCCCCCGTTCAGGCACACATAATTTCTCAGAAACATTTTGAACCATCTCTGGAACAAAAGAAACACACCACAGCCCATTTACTAAGGAGTTATATCCAAACTCCTTCTTAACATTGATTCACAGAGATGTTGTTTTCCTTGAAAGACTATGATTGTGTGTGTGTGTGTGTGTGTGTGTGTGTATGGATGATATATATATGTGGTGGCATGCATGCCATGATACATGCATGAAGGACGGAAGACAGCTTTGTGAGGTCAGTTCTCTCTTTTTACCTTCACGTGTTTGGGGAAACAAACTCGGGCCACCATGTCATGCAGGAACTTCTTTTCCCACATCAAGCCTTCTTGTCAGCCCTAAAGTTTTAAAACATTACAGCTTTGCTGAAGACCTCTGGGGCACTCTGATACACCGCTTGGGAACCATACATACTCTCTGAGGCCAAGAGGAGCATTAGAATCCTTATTTTGTTGGTGGGAGACTGAGACTCAGAAAGATTGCTCAGTTGGTTTGCGGCAGCCCAGGAACCTGAACTGGTGGAAAGCCATCCTGCAAGCCTTCCTACTCTGTCCTCTCGGCTTACTGCATTTACACACAGTCACTAATTCCACTCTAGTACCATTTACTGGACAAGCATCCTCACCCACACCCAAACATACAGGCACCTGGCCATATATGCACACACACACACACACACACACACATGCCCATCCTTAAGATCCAAACCATTTCCTCCCACTTGGAGGGTATTCCTTTGAATCTGACTTTCTAGAAAGTTCTGTTTCGATTTTCAACCCCAAGTTTTATCTCTTGACTACTTGTGTCAATATTTATCTTTCCCTTTTAAATCCTGTCGATTAAATATCAAGTCAATGGCATTTGATCTTATACTGTTCTCTAACTGCTTTATCAGGGTAAATATAAGTTTTGTTTCTTTTTGTTTTGTTTTGTGTATTGGGGTTTGAATGCTGGGCCTCTCCCATGCTAGTAAAGTACTTTATCATTGAGTTCTTTCCTGAGCCTTTTTCTTCCTTTTACATTTTCCATTTTTGTTCTTTCTCCTTTCTTTTTGAGAGATGGCCTTAATAAGTAACTTACAGTGTATCCTTGAACTCATTCTGTAGCCCAATAGTCCTTAAACCGACATTCTCCTGCCTCAGCCTCCTATATAGCTGGAATTACATGCCATCAGGATGGACTGAATTTTTCTAAGACTGAATGCGATCCCCAAACAGCAACTGCATGTTATCTTGCAGTGGACATACCAAAGCCATTAGGGCAGTTGTTACAACACAAGATGCTGGAATATTAGAAATTGACAGGACTCCCTAATGCCTGGATATAAATAACAGGGTGTGTATAGTCAACATCAGAACATTGGACACGGCATCTAACATCTTCATGAGATTTTAAGACAGAGTTCTGTTTGCTTTCACTACAGTCCAATTATTGCATTCCTTCCATGGGACACAAAACTTAGACAAAGTCGCTTCGGCCAACAGTCTACTTGCAAACAGGAGGGGCAGGCCCAGAAACCCTGTGCCTCACCTCGTGGTCTTCTTGTTTACACCTGCCTTAACTTGGTCTTATCGAGGCACAGCACAGCCCAGGTCCCCTGTGCTGAGCGGACTCTTGGTTTCAAAGCTCCATGTGGTCAGTACCTGACCGTGTGTTTAAGCAGAACTGTGAGCCTTGCATGATAGAAGAATGTGGAGATGCAGCTAGGGAAAAAGCCCACTCTTTGGTTGGATCAATGGGTTTATGGAAAGTTCCAGATGACTTCCTAAACGAAGCTAACCCAAATGAGTGCTGTCTCCAAACAGGGACTGCATGTTACCTTGTGGTGGACATAGAGAAGCCAGTGTGCCAGTTGTTACATCAGCAAGATGCTGGAACTAGAAACTGACAGAATTAGGCAGAACTTTAGAATCCTTTAACTCAGGACAGAGAGAACCACAGGCTGAGGCTGAGGCTGAGGGCCAGTTTAAGGTTGAAGGCTGACAGGAAGACACAAGCAAGGTGAAATGCGTAGCTAGCCCTTAGAGGCTCTGAGAGCTTGTGTAAAGACAAGTCAGGTCTGTGGCTTAGACCTCCGCCCAAGGTGTGCGGAGATGCTGGTTCTTCCTGATATATGATTCAGGAGAGTTACTTCATCTTTCTGCTTCAGCATTCCTGTCAGCAGAATGAGGTCATGGAAGAGTTGTGAAGATTAAACAGAAAAACAAACATAAAGTAGGAGGGACGGTGCTCGGCGGTGACAGACACTTAATAAGTAATAGCGGCTTATCGAAGATGACAAATAGGTCCTGGGCTGTGCTGAACTCAGCAGGCACTTATTAAATGGCAGTGACAGACAATGCCACCACCACCATCATGACAGTGTTGTTTTGTAGGAGCCGGTGTCCTGCTTTATGGAGCTGTTACGAAGCACCAGCCTTCAGATTAAGGGGCAGAAAGGAAACGAACCAGAAAAAGTCAAAAGCAAAAAAGTTCACCCTGAGAGACCCTGACAGGAAACAGGAGGAGCCAACATATGGTGCCAGGCTGGGAAAATAAAATAAACAACTCACCAATGTGAATATACATTTCAAATTACATCATTTTCTTCTGCATCATGTCTCTAGTCAGTTGGGAACACACAGATGTGCCACATTTATTTATAAAGTTTTATTGAGATTACAAAAATGTCAGCCTTGAATGTTATGAAGAAAAGAATAGTGGAGGGTTGTGGGGGGGCTGTTGGGTGGCTGATTTTACTGAGGGAAGAAATGGAGTGTGTGTGGGATGGATGGTTTCCTCAAATGCCTGCCTTTCTGGAGGAGATACCACGCCACTGAAGCAGTGCACACAGGGAACACTTAAGAATGCTAACAGAAACCGTAATTATTGTATACTTGGAAGTACATGCAGCAAGCCAGAAATCTATTTGCTTTTCTCTAAGGTCCCAAACACCCCAGTTACTACATGGAATACTCACAATGATTAGGGTATCCTGGCCAACAGGTACATCATGTGACCGCTCTTGGAGGGACTTATCTGATCCAACTTCAGAGAAAAACACCTTGAAAAGAAGGAGAGACCATGGTGAGAATAGAGACAACATTTCCCTAAGATGAAAGATTCATAAACAATCAGAAATGTGGTGTGTATTGAGGTGTGTCACCTTGCCCCATAAGTACTAAGTTTCTGTAAATAAAGGGTAGTTTCTGGAAGGGTCATAAGCTTGCTCAGGCATGGAGAAAGACTTCTACAGTGAGGAAGGATGGGTAGAGTTGGACTCAGCTCGTTCCCCCCCTCCCAAAATATAACCTTCATGTGGCACTCATTTCTCGTGCTTGTAGATGAGTCCTTGTCTTTGCTCATTTTATGTCAACTTGACAAAAGACAGCAGTAATTTCAATAAAGTGAACCTCGATTGAGAAAACACCCCTGCAAGATTGACCCCTGGGCAAGCCTGTGCATTTTCTTTTTTTGACAGTCGCTGTGGATGGGCCCTG
>LOEQ01007904.1:34512-45381 GCA_001685075.1 Bramus lutescens
CTGTGGGGTACTGGGTGGGACAGAAACCCCAACAAGCTGGCCCTCATGTTACAAAAGTGGCCTGATAACTTTGATTCATCTTATAACTTGAGGTCATTAGAGATCAGCAAAGTGAAATTTACAGTTCTGAGTAGGATGGGCCAAACTCTATGGCTTTCCCTTGAGAATCTGAAAAGGGTTTAATAAGATGGTCAGTTTTTAATCTACTTATAACATATTTGTTGTGTGTGCATGTTACATACATGTATCTGCTTATATAGCTGATATAGTCTTATGTGCTGTGGGATAATACTCTTGTAAACTGTAAAGGTTTGTCATTCATATTAGTTTCATAAAACACTGATTGGCCAATAGCCAGGCAGGGAGACTAGACTAAGCAAATTCTAGGAAGAAGAAAGGCAGTCATTGGCTAGATGGAGAAGAAGCAAGATGAGAATGCCTTACTGAGAAAAGGTACCAAACCATGTGGTTAAACACAGATATGAATAATGGGTTAATTTAAGATGTAAGAGCTAGTTAATAGTAAGTCTGAGCTAATGGGCCAAGCAGTTTATAGTCAATATAAGCCTCTGTGTGTTTCTTTGGGACTGAACAGCTGCAGAACTGGGCAGGACAGAAACTTCTGTCTACACTTATGAGTTGTTTTGAAAATATGTTCTGTAAAGGTCAGTTTTAATTATCATCTTAACACAATCTAGAATCACCTGAGAGTCTCAATGAAGGATTGTCTAGATCAGGTTGACCTGTGTGCATGTTTATCATTCATTATCTTCATGATGTTAATTGAAATATGAAGGTTCATTCTCTATGAGTAGCACTACTCCCTGAGTTTGGATCCTGAACTATGTAGGAGTAGAGAAAAAGATGGCTAGAGAGATGGCAAGAGTGTCAGGAGCACTCTGCTCTGACAGAGGACCTGGGTTCAGTTATTGGCACCCAAATAGCAGTTCACAATTATCTGTAACTCCAGTTAACGGGGATTCAACACCCTCTCTGGCTTCAAGGAATACTGCAAGCATGTGGTGCACATATATTCATGCAGGCAAATATTCATATACATCTAAATAGATAGATAGATGGACAGATGGAGAGACAGGCAGACAGACAGATAGATAGATAAATGTTGAAGAGTGGAGAGAGTAAAAGCATGCATACATTCAAAACCCTCTGTTTTTGAACTGTGAATGTGATATGACTTGCCTGCAATAATGGACTTACCCTTGCCCTGACTTTACCTACAATAATGGGCTGTAACCTGGAACTATAACCTAAATAAACCCTTTCTCCTCTAAGTTGCATTTGCCATGGTGTTTACCACAGCAACAGAAAAAGAATCTAGGGTGCTATTTTTCTTAAACAATTTTATGACCATAAATAAGATATTTTATACTTCTAAAACAACATATAAAAGTTGTCAAAATTTAGATAACACACACATACACAATTCTATCATTCAGAAATAAGTCTGGCTAGCATTTTAGTAGACCTTTATTGGTCACATGCAATTGAAAAAATTGTTCTATATGTACATGATACATATAATTTTAGCTATGTATCATTTTGTTTATAATTTAGTGATTATGTATTTATACATTCATAATTTTATATTACATTTTACTTAATTTACTGTCATTAAAATCATTATTTTTAATGACTGTAAATACTCCCGTACCATACTTGTTCCATAATAAGCAGTATTTTTCATTCCATTACCATTAGGCACTTTATTTCCCATAATTGAGCATTTTAAATAACATTTCATGAATGCAGAAACCAATTCTTTCCTATTCAGCACACAGAGCAGGAAATAATCAGAGCTCAGCCAACATCCCTCGAGAGTCTGACTCTCCTTGCTGACTATGGTGGGGCACACTTTTAATGCCAGCACTCAGAAGGGAGAGGCAGGCAGATCTCTGTGAGTTCAAGACCAGCCTGGTCTCCAGAGCTAGTTCCAGACCAGTCAAGGCTACAGAGTGAGACCCCATCTTAATTTTTCTTAAAGATTTTATTTTTTGAGTGTGTCCAGATGTTATTTTTCTTTTAACTACTGCTTAGAATTTTATAGCTTTATCAGTTAGATATTTGTGATTTACAGAAATCTAATGTGTTCATTTAAATAAGCCAATTTCTTACTTCTTAGGCTGCTCACCAATGTTCTTATCTCCTCCTCATAAGATTTTTTTTTAACTTGAGTTATATTAATGGTTTTGAAAAACTGAGGAAATTGTTCAGTTAATCTCATGTATAATACTGTTAATTCAATATTACATACAGGTTTTTAAAATGTCTTTAGACATCTGTCACCTTGCTATTCTCATTCTTTCTTAAGTAATTAATTGCTTTACTGATGTTTCCAATAACAGAACTCAAGGTTTTCAGACCAGCTAACTGATCGAAGCTTGTTTCACTTAGCAGGAACTAGGAGGCCAGGAGACAGCGGTACCTACATTCAGGAACTTAATCTTCTCAATATTGCTGAGAATCTTACACTTCTATGGAAAACTTGAGGCTTCCTTCACCACTTTGGCAGTTCTGGGGATCAAATCCAGAGCCTTGAATATGTAAGGGAAATGCAAGATCACCGAGTGGCAGCCCAAGTTCTAAAACCTGAGTGATGTATTGGGCATGATGGTGCATGACTTTAAACCCAGCAGTAGGGAGAGAGAAGCAGGCCAATAAATGAGTCAACGGAATGAGTTCTAGGCCAGCTGGAATTGCATAGTGAGGCCCTGTCTCAAAAAATAACAACAAAAAAACAAACCCTTATAAAATTAATTTTTAAGTTAAATATTTTATACTTTTTGGAGATTTTTCTTTGTGTATTTATTTTTTTAATTGAGTTATTTTTTTTCTCATTGTGTTGTAAGAAGTTTTGATAAGATCTTAGCCATTAAATCAACTATATTTTCTTACTATAATTTTATTATTGGGTCTGACTGTATAATTGCCACTACAGGCCAGATTCACTGCTGAGTTAAAAGATCTATGCTTAGACAACCTAAAAGGTTGCCAGAAATGAGAACAATGATAGTGGAAATGGTTTAACAGTTCCTTCAGGAAATATTAAGATAACCAACAGGATAGTTACATCTGTATTCATAGGAATAGGACTCCTTGCTATGCAGTGGGAAAAGTTAAAACTGACTGAGGCGGCATGCTTGCTTAGTTAGGAAAAAGGAGCCAGTCATCATATTCCTTATATGTCTGTAATGGTTCAGTTCATAAATTAGAAAACACCCTAAAAATTTCAAGAATAAAAGATAGTTATAGAAGTTGGTGGAAGGCCAGAGAATTGGAGTATAGTAGTTTCCATCAACTGTTATGATAGGTAGATAATGATGAAGATAGATGGGAGATAGATAGATAGATAGATAGATAGATAGATAGATAGATAGATAGANGGTGGATGGATGGATAGATAGGCAGGCAGGCAGAGAGACAGACAGACAGACAGACAGATAGATAGAAAGATAGGCAGAGAGACAGAGACAGACAGACAGATAGGCAGACAGACAGAGAGACAGACAGACAGACAGACAGATAGGCAGACAGACAGAGACAAACAGACAGACAGATAGATACATAGTAGAAAGAGAGGAGAAAGGAATGAGGCCAGAATTTTACTCTACAGCAGAGATTCAGAACCAAGAAGCCTTTACTCTCCCACTGCCCGTACTGGTTCCGTAGCTGCTTCTATGCATCCAAGAGAGTAATGAACACTAGAATGAAGAGTTCACATATTCTAGTGACCTGGCCTGGCTGCAAAACAGCAGCAGGAAAGTGGCCTTTGCCCTTTATTGTTCTCTATGTCTTCTGAGAGTGGGTTTGATTGGTAGAACTTAGTTTATACCCAGAATGCCGACTTCAGAAGACGTGTGTGTGTGTGTGTGTGTGTGTTCATTTGTTTCCAAGCCTTTGTGTTACAGTAACAGCTCCTATACAGAAAGTGAAACGGATAGGGAAAATGTCTACCTACAGCACCCACCTTGGTATCATAAAACCATAAATTCCAGCAATATGTCCTTTTCACTGTCATATACTCTGGATAGAATTTACATCAAATCTTGCTGGGTATTGGTATGACTCATATTTCATTGTCCTTTTCACTCATTTCTTTGATCTTTCAACACATCTAACAAATATAAATTGAGCTTCCTAAACGTACAAGGGATTGGTCAGCCAGTGAGGTCACAGAAAGGATAAAAAGATGTGAGCCCACAAACAAGTTAACAAAACATTGCAGTTGGGTTTAGGGACCCTTACTGTTGGGGAACATGTAGCAGTTTTGTTGCACACAGCAAACACGTGCCTGTTCTGCCTGGTTTGTAAAAACGAGGCAGACAAAATGGGAGTGAAGGAAGGTGTCCTAGATAGAAAAAGCAACATCTACTTTTTCCTACAGTTAAGGGAAGAATGTCTCCAGCACATACCTGCCAGTCCGGGATCAACAGCTGAGTATGCATGGGAGTAAGGGGAGGTAGGAATCTGACTGGCTGCATGGAACCTGCCTAGGGCCACAGAGAAAACACAATGTGATGTCTCCCAAAATGACCTTTTGGTGCCACCTATGGAGATAGGAATGTGCATGAAAGGCAACCAGGTCAGACACCCAGACCAAATACTGAAAACATTCCTGAAGAACCTGTGACACCTGGGAAATCAAACTATAGAATGTACTTGGATTTCCAAATCATATTTAATTTTTTTGTAGAGAAAATTTCTAAGCTTTAAAGAGGCTAAAAAATAAATCAAAAGAAAACTAGCTGATTCTCAATCATGAAACTTTCATGATGCATTTCAAAAATTATGAAAGGAAAATTCAGACCAGGAGATTGAGGGGTAAGTAATTGCTACTAAATGGCAGGCCATGGGATATCTTTATTACAAAAACTCATAAATATTGATGAAAAAACATACTGAAACCTTAATAAATAAGATATGAAGAGAAAACTCAAACAAGAAGTATAGCCAGTAAACACTCACAGGGAAATATTCAAATTTGTGAGTTATGAAAGAAACGATTTTTAAAAGCTGAAATGTTGGCTCTGTCTATTAAAATGAGCTGAGGTGTTTAAGGGAGAGCAAGGATGGCTGGCAGCAGCGCAAGCAGGTGCTGCCCCCCAGTAATCAGGTATGGCAGTGCAAATGAGCACGCGGGCATGGTGGGAGACCGTTGGGCAATACCAGTGGTGTCCAGCCATGACTCTGTCCTGTCTTTTGGCTCCTCGAAGTGTAATGAGCCTGTCTGAGGGGGAGAGTCTTAAAACAAGAGAAGTCCTCCTTAGCAAAATGCTTTACATAGCTCCTCTCGGGGTACAGAGACCCCGTAAGTAAGGATCTACATGGGCAGAAACAGGACACAACTAGATGGCATCGTCCAGATGGACTGCGGACAAACACGT
The DNA here is from genome assembly GCA_001685075.1 of Bramus lutescens. NCBI lineage: Eukaryota > Metazoa > Chordata > Mammalia > Rodentia > Cricetidae > Bramus > Bramus lutescens. Next base: position 39,915 of record LOEQ01007904.1, read on the forward strand.
GCATGGGATTGCATCAAACACATGTGCCACCTTGGACTGGCTTTTCAAATGGAAAAGAAGACGTTAGTGAGAAGCTCGTGAATCCAGACAAAAATCTGTGGCTTCCTTGATGGAATTATGCTTTTGCTAAATGAGATTTGACGAAAGTGTACCACAGCTATGGAGGAGTTAGCTTGAGGGGAAACAGGGTCAAGCTATGAAGGGATTCTCTCTACTACCTTGGGAACGCCTCTATAAACCTGAATTTGTGTCCTTCTGAAAGCACATGGAGAGAACAAGGCAGGGGTTCCGCCTTGTTCATGCCTGTAATATATAGTGTAAATTTTAGACTCTATGTTTTTACTGTATTTTAAAATAATATAGTGTAAAATTTAAGAAATGTGCCTAGATGACCATAGTACTTTGGTTTCAATCCTATGATGGATTTGTTTGAAAAATAACTTGATTGCAAGAGAAAAAGATTGATTGTGACATTTAAGCAGACGAGATTAAAAATTATTTCCCTATTTTCTTCTATTTGACAAGCTTTATACAATGTCATCATATTGGTTTCTCACATTGTAAAGAAATTAATTTCAAAAGAAATTCATTTTTGCATTCAAAGGTCAGAACTGTGGGGTTAGGAGTCAAGCCGAGACCCTGAGTTACCGAGGAAATCTGTGAGGCAGCGCTACGTTTGCACCGGCCAGTTAGAGCAAACAGAGCTGCTGCATGCCTGCAGTCTACCTTCCTCTACTGAACGGCAAGGCTACATATAGTTTGCAGTTAATAATGCAGATTAGCTCTCAACAATAAAAGATAACAGGCCTACATCATCTTAAGTTCTCATGCCTCATGTCAACCATCATAGCCAGCTCAAGATAACCAGGAAGGAGGCTGCCAGGGGCATAAAAATGTCATAGGGAATTGCCTACCAACTGTGACTGAACTGCTATCAGGGAGTGGCTGGCTGCAAAGGACACAGGTACCTGTCGTCCTTGCTTCTTGTTATTCAGTGGCTGGCTATAAATAAGACAGATGTTTGCATGATCTTTCCTACTCTGTTCTAGGTTCACTAAGGAAGTTCTGGTCAGGAGTGAGGTCTCACAAATGTGCCTGTCTCCTTGGACTCCTAATCCCAAGAGAGGGCTGTCAACATAGTGGTTCACAGAAGGTGACAAGAGGTGAAGGCACGGAGGATAACTTGGTTAGGTGTCACTGGGTTCAGGGGTAGAGCAGCAGGTCTCACGCACAGGGCTGTGGTTTCATATCCCCATGAAAGTTATGAACTAGAAATTGGTGGATCAATGCTCCATACATCTGACTGTACTGTATTTTCTCTGAGACTGGGGAGACAGCTCTGTAGTTAAGAGCGCTTGTTGTCTTTACAGAAGACCAAGGTTGGGTTCCCAATATTCACATGGGGCATCTCACACCATCCCATAACTCCAGTTACAGGAGATCTGATGCCTTCTTCTGGCCTCCATGGTCACCTTCATGCATGTGGTACACAGATACACACAAAGGCCCACATATAAAATCAAAATACATGAATAAAAATGGAGATTTTTTCTCTTTCACCAAACAACTAGCATCCATATAACACTGAAATTATTACTACTTATTACAATTTTATTTTTCAGATTTCTTTATAAATAAAGGCTAAACAAATGCAGATAAAACTCCATGTTTCATTGCTGCCCCCTTCCATTCTCCCTCCCAGAGACAGGGACTATTCTGCTCTTCTTGTGCAAGTCTGTGTTTCATACAATTGTCGATTATTTCTTTAATCTATTTTTATTGGAAACAACTGAATTGTCCATTAGTAAAGGGACAGATATGGCTACCCAGGCAATGACCCAGTACCATGCCATGCAAACATTCATTTAAAAGGAGAGAGGTTGAAAGAAAGGGAGAGACAAGAGTGATAGAAAGATTTAAAATCTTTGGGAAAATTTAAAGTACTGAAAACATAGTTAACTCCTATTTGCCCCTCATGGCTGGCCAGAAATCATATTTTCTAGATCTAATGTCACTTACCCATGTGCGTGGTTTCCAAAGTCTCTTTGTTGCTATATTCAGCTCCCTTTACCCTTCTGGCTAGTGTTCTTCCCCTCAGCCTGCAAGCATTTGCTGAGCATCAAAGAGACTTGTAGAGAAGACCTCTGCACAACCCACTATGTCTGCTGGAAGTTAATTCATCTCACACCTTTCCTGGGTTGAGGCGGGCATTATTTCTACTTTTGGGGTGAGGAAAGGGAGTTGTATGGTCTAGGGATGTAAGATCTTACCAAAGAGACAGAAAGAGGTACCATGAGAAATAAAGTCTGATTATTCTTCCCACCCCATCTCTCCTGCCTCAGTCTGTGTGAGTCCATGCGATTTATGATTCTTTTGCCCCCCCGTTCAGCTCCCACTCCTTTTCACACATCCCTTCTATGTATATTCTGTGGCTTTCTATTCACCTCCTCTAGCATAGCCCCGTGTACCCCAGAAACAGCCCTCTGGGCCCTCAGTAAAGTAGGACCAGATGTCAAGTGGACGTCTGGCTTTGCCATCTTTCTTTTCAGCTAGTGTACCACCTATGCCCCTGGGACTTCCCATCATCACTTGCCATGACTTCTAGAACACAGTTGCACTGTCCCATTCAACATCTTTTTATGTAAGCTCCCTTCAACCCTGTGATGGGAGCGGCATGGCTAACTTATTCAGGGCTAGCAATTTTGGCCAGCCACGTCTTTGCTATCCCCATCAAAAGGATTTTCATCCCTATGGAATAGGTTAAGTGATGACAGCCTTTTCCCCTTTCTTTAGTTCAAGAAGCAGTTGACCACATGTGGTTTGGGACAGAGGATAGGATCCTGAGGCTTGTACATAGGACATACAAATGGCGCTGGAAGAATCAGAGACCTTCCCAAGCAATGTCTGAGTGCTGAGCATGACCTCTCTCTGAGTTTCTTTGACATGTTCTGGAGGGCAGGGCAGACTTCAGCTGGTGTTCTTTGAAGTTGTATTTGTTGCACAAGAGCATTGCTGACAGAGAGATTTGGTGACTCCTGGGGTATGGAAGGGCAGGCTACAGGCAGAGGTAAGGCAGCCCATGGTGTCACCCCTGGGATAGAGATAATCTCCAGTCAGGAAAGGACAGGATCTGGAAGGCCCAGAGAAAGCACCAGGCAAAGGGAAGACACGGGTCTGTATCAACTTCAGAGGCAAGAAGGCGTCTGAGTAGGGTCTTCACAGAACAGCAGGTCACAGTATCCCTTCCCTAAAGTTCCTCCAGCTACAACTGAGACCCCATTCCAGTCTCTACACTCTCTGTGTCATCAAAGCTGAAGATAGACTTTATGTAAGGCATACAGAAGCCAGGGTTGGCTCTCCAAGAGCTCTCCAAGAAGCAGCAAGCATTTGATCTCAATTAGGCTGAGAGCTTATCTGTTATGGTGAGGACATACACCAGTACTCCTGCCATGTTAAAAGCCCTCCCACAACGAGCCACTCACATGTGGGACAAACAAGATCCAAGCAGTTAAACAAAAAATATTTCCATTTCAACAATGATGGTTATGGATGATGAAATTGCCACATATAGAAGAGTAGTGCTGAGGAAGTGGCATAAATGAGCACCATCTACTAATAAAGCGTGCCATGAACAGAGCCCTAAAGCTGTGTTCTTGTAAGCTGAGAGCTGCATCTCCAAAGAGATAACTAAATAAAAGCTTCTTCTTTGCCGGGAGGAGCTGTATTTCTGAGACTCCTTCTCTGGAAGGTAAACACACACAAACACTGATACACACACACACACACACACACACACAGAAACACACATACTGTATTAGGATTTCTTTCTTTTTTATTGCATTGGAAACTTCCAAATAATTAGATCAATTTCTTTTGGTAATTTTATTTTGTAAAGTACTTTAACTTACTAAACAAAATTCATCTCTGATTCAATTAGTTTTGCAATCCAATTCATAAAAACATTTCAAAATGCAAACCAAAATATAGTCTGTGACAGAAATGCATGGTCAGCTCCCCAGTTATTTGATTTTCATGAAGCGAACCATGTTAATAGCCACGGATGCAGTGAAAAGTGCCTGGCTAACTAAAAATAGCAAATTCTGAAAAAGAAAACAAAGCCTGCATTTGTGTCTTTTGAAGCATGCTCTATTGTTGTTACTCCCTTACTATAGTAGCATTGTAAGGATGTGACCCCACAGAAGATGTTTCCAGCTAATGCACGCAAGGAAGCAGAAGCATATGGCTTTAACATATAGAACTGTGGTTGCTCTACTCATGCCAGGATTTGGTCTTGTCTTGCAGAACCCTATGGGCCTGTTTGTGAGGCAGTCCATTCTTGCCAAATCCAGGCTTCCCCTTGAAGTCCACCATTACAAAGTCTAACATCAAGATTCAGGCCAACGTTCTGGAGTGTGGGTTGACAGGTTAGGATATGGACTGAAGCGTCCATGGGTACGTGTGCACGTGCATGCCCTCCAAACAGGAATGGGAGTGGGTCTCGAGCTAGCTTCTCACATTGTCTAAGAAAGCAAACAAGAAGGTTGGACATCTCTACCATGCATACCTATCACCATACACATGTATGCACACATGCATGCACACATACACACAGGCACTCGTGCACACACACAGGCACACACACACACATGCCCACAAGCACACACATACACCAAAGTATACACACATTGCACAGATAGACATAAATGCCTATAAGTAGCATGCCCATCCTTCCGTACAACTGTAAATGCATGTACCAACTGGGGAGGGCAGAGAAGTAGAGACCATAAACCCTGCCAATGACATTTGGACAAGATGGCAGCATAGAAGCTTTGCTGGCTATTAATTTCAATCTATGGCCAGTGGTCCAAACTCACCCGAGGATAATTATAACTGTGTCCCAACACAAAATTACAAACTTACTTAAAACTTGGAAATTATTTTCCTCAGTGACTCACAAATGCACCAAATGTCAATATTGCAGGCTAGAGCCCTCACCTACAGCTTTTATATTTCCTTCCATTTACCACATAGCCAGAACACCAGGGCACACTGTCAAGTACTCTCCTCTCTTCTATTCCAGATGAACTCTCTATTGTAAGCTTCATGAGGCCAGGGACATTTGGGACCCCCTCTAGCCTTCTTTAATCTTGTGTGCTTCCTACTGGGTTCTAGCACAAAGTAGACGTGGTAGACTAAGCAAACAACTGAGTAAATCCCTGTTCCCTTTGTGCTGCATCTAGGACCCCTAAATTAACCATAGACCTGAAAACACTCTTCCAGATGCCATGGTACCATAGCCCACTGTAGAGACACATGGAGCCTCTCTCAACCCCCAGAAATATCATCACAGTTGTGGTTGGAGGCTGTTTGTCCTATGCTAGCAACTTGCTGAGGTTGGGCTGTGGTTCAATGTTCTTCTTTCTCAGTCTAAAGACCTAGAGCTCAGTTTCATTAGTATCTCTCTCTC